>JAAOAU010000201.1:0-57782 GCA_013186845.1 Fusarium sterilihyphosum
CTACTGGTCTAGGTAACGCTCCCCTGAAGTTTAATTCCATTATTACATTGCATTTGGCGTTTGGAAACCAGTAATACGACCTGTTATCGTATTAGCGGCACGCTTGCAACAGGGCCCCCTGGTATTTGACGATTGTCGAGGAATAACAGTTTATCCGAGCTTGGCCATGATATAAATACATGTTATCAGGAATCTTAGAATTATCCTTCCACAAAATTTTACCCACTCAGACAGAATGGCTATCGATGCCGTTGATACAATGTCTCCCATTACAACCCCAACTTCTTGGCTAGAAAGCCTTCCAACAGAGATTCTTCAGGTTATCTGTAGCCATTTCTGTCATCATTGTCAAGGCAAAACTCTTATTCCTCAATTTCATCTTCCATTAACAGTTGACCATGCCACGGATCACGATACCACTTCGGCCAATGCTGGAGCTGTCCGAGATCTATGCGCCCTCAGCCGCGTGTCGCGTCGGCTCCGGGAGGTCGCTCAACCTATTCTGTATCATGAGTTCCCTAGTCTTGAACTTCGCCGGGGGCGCTTGGAGCCCTACCTTCGCACCGTTATAGCCAGACCAGACTTGGCTGTGGTTGTCAAGACCTTAGCAATCAACTTGAACATCGTAATGTATTTGGACGCCAGCCTGGCTCGCAGTATCTATCTACAGGGCCTCGAAGTTCTGGGTACCGACGTGGACCAAGTCTGGTCTTCAAGATGTGAAGATCCTCTCCCATCGGGGCTGCAGGAAGCCTTGCAGGGCTTTCTGTTTGGACACGAATCATACGATGGAAGCAACCCCGGTCAGAGTTATATAGCCTGCGCCGAGATTATGGTTCTGCTCCTTTCTTTATTGCCCAACGTGACAACGCTGGTGGTTGACGGGGCCTTCATTGGCATGACTCTCTCACCATCCGCTTTCAGAGCATTTGGTATCAACAGTATCAAACTCAAGCGCCTTTATGCAAGCAGTCTGCCCCGTGCAATTGTGGATGTGGTGCATGATCTGGATGAGTTGATAATCGGACCCCGTTTCGAAGGGCGCCAGGAGCCAGAACCCAGGTCGATATCCTACTGCCTGTCACCCGAACACGAGTTACCCGAGCAGGGTGAAGAAAACAATCCAGTCCCTCATGCACTGGATCGTCGTTACTTAGAAAAGTCATTCGCTTTTTACAAAGGACCTGTGCAGTCCTTTCGATTTGAGACGCACGGGATCAAGCCCGATACCCGGCTACCACGCCCCTCGTTCAATTTTCTTAACAACTTCCGCACGACTCTCCAGTCTCTACACCTGGACTTTCACATTGACAATACCTACGGTGCCACGATAGGATCTTTGAAGAAGTTTATCAATTTGAAGGATGTCTTCATAGCCTCGAATCTGATCTATTACAACACTACCGACGGAGGCCTAGGTCAATATGCTCTTGCGATGCTCTTGCCCGAGAATATCGAGAGATTTACGCTATTCAGACGCTCAACATCTGAGGCCGCTAACAATAACCTCAATTCTGCGATCGCCTTATTAGCGATGACAATGGGAACAGGGATCTTCCCTCAAATGACGTTAGTGGAATTTCTGTGCGAGGATGGTACAACGAGAGCAGGTGCAAAAATTTATCGTTTGGAAGGTAATAAGATAAAGTTGGAGGGAGGCGACTTCATCCCTACTAGAGTGTATGAAATTTCATGAAGATCCTATGAGGTTCAAGGATTTAAGTTATCCAACACTTTCCTACAATACCAGCAATTCTCTAACCTCCTGTCTTATATTATATAACGCTGCAATACCATTATTACAGCTATAAAATAGCTATACATATGTATCTATGATTCCCTGTAACTCGCGTTAATTCTGTATCTAGGCGTCTATGTCGAGAAAAGAGAATCCGTAGAACTCTTTCTTCGTTTCTATTACTCTGCAACCTTCCTGATGTTCGGTAAGACACCTAACTACCCATTTCGTCAAGGTAACGCTACAAAATCTTCTGGTAAGTCACCCTTCGTTATAACTTAGATGCTCAATAGCATGGTTAATTTCGTACATTATTCGAATATATATAGAGAGTTTGGGGTAGCTAGGGTAGTATTGATCCCTTCGTAATGTAGAGAAACCTTATACATAAGTAATGGGGCTTTTTTCTTGCGCCAGTATGTAGTAAGGAAATACTATGAAACAGGAGAACTCTGTCAATAGATATAAGAGTCAGAGGTAGGGACAGTAGCCAAATACAGCCCACGAGTGCGGGAATGAAGAGCAAAATTATGCCTGAGGTAAGCAAATTCTTTTGTAATATGAAGAAGAAAGATGAACGGCGTCCGTGGTTTGCATTATACCAGGTGATTCTTCAATTCCTGACCCGAGACTTAATAGAGGACTCCCTACCCTCCCCTAGACATAGTCTGAGGACCAAGTGAAGTCATTAAAGCGTGATAAAACACTTGTGAGACTTTGGAGCGATTAATGTGTAATTTTCCAATTCCATGTCGTCATTGGTCATCGATGCATGAACCTGAGCTCCCTGAAACTTTCGGAAGAAAGCCGCTGTAGTGACGCGAAGCTCCATGTATGCGAGGTGAATGCCAATGCAGACTGTTCCATGTTAGAAACATAATAGGTTGAATTCGGGTGTCAACTATCTTACTTCGAGACCCTCCTCCAAACGGAATGTATGCATTTTGCATCTCCGCAGTTGGGTTAAGCCAGCGATCTGGGTCAAACCTTGGCAACCATGTTAGCAACCTTTCCGTGAGTATCTTGAGTTTAGCCATTACCTATCCGGGTTTGGAAACACTTCGGGGAGTCGGTGTAAGGAGAACGCTTGCGTGAAAACGGTCGCAGTGTCAGGGATCATGTAGCCACAAGCTTGCCAACCGCCTTTTGGAACGTCCCTCTGATGTGCCCCAGATGCAGCGCCATAGAGTCTCAAAGATTCCTTTACCACTGCGTTCAAGTAAGGTAATTTGACAAGGTCAGCATCTCGGAAGTCTGCAGAGAGCCCTGATACTTCCTCCTCAAGTCGTGCCCGTATTCCAGGACTCTGTAAGACCGACCAGACGAGATATGTCAGAGTGTTTGAAGTAGTGTCTGTTCCTGTTATCATGAGTTCTGCTGCCTCTTGCTGCATCTCGAGGTCTGTTAAGGTGTTCTCTTTGTTCTTCGGATTCATGATCTTGTCGAAGAATATCGGGGTGTCAAGCGAGCCCGTCAGCTGAGCTAACTGAAGACGGTGAATCGATTCCTCCCCGTATTTGAGAATTCGCTGGAACCTCTCTGAGAACTTCTTAACCTGAGGTAGTGGAAGCAAGAACATCAAGTCGAAGAATGGAGAGAGCTCGATCCTTTTGTTGACTGTTGGCATCACAGCCTGTAAATCCTCCACATATTGGCTTCTCTAAAAGCGAGGGATCAGTAAAGGTGATATTTGCGGGGCTGTGCACATACTCTTCCTTGCTCAAGCATTTGGAATGACCTACCAAATGTCAAATCACCAATGATATCAGTCGCCATGAAGCTGAACCATTTATGACAGTCAGTATATCCTAAACTATGATACTCTTTCTCCATCTGACCCATCGCCAAGTCAACTTTGGCACGGATCAAGGGCTCAAAAGCGGGTAGAGATGAGTTGCTCAAGGGGTGCGCAAGTAACCGGCGACGGCGAGCGTGCTTTTCACGGTCTCTCATTCCGAGCATACCAGGGCCAGTCTTATCATACCAAGCAGATTTTCTAAACCCACCAGAGACCTTTTGTATGACTTTGACGGCGTCGGGGTCGTTAATTCCCACGTCTATTGGGCTGATGCGGACAACAGGACCTTGATGCATGCCACGTTAGCTATCAGCCCAGCTGTGATCAACAGAGGCGTTCGTCACCATATTGGGTAAACAGAGAGTCTATATACTGCATGCGCCGGCCAGACAGGGTGTAATACTTGACGACTAAGTTTGTCCACCGCCCTATGGCAGGCCCAGGTATCTTGGACAGGGGACCATACAACGCAGTCTTCGCTTTGGCGATAGCCTATGAAGGGTTAGCACAACGACGCCATGCAACGGACATTTGAATATGTCCAAGGGCGCCCACATAACAAACTACCAAGGCTGTGCACGCAGCAATACAAAAGCCGGCCAGTGAATGGAACGGCATGGTTAGTGTCCAGTCTTGTGCAATATTGACGTGCACGAGAGGCATGTGTAAAAGTCGAGACAGATTGTAAACCACGGTCGGGATTTTGTAATAGGAGGTTGAGCAAACCTTAACTAGCCTTTTAAGCATTTGCAGTATTTCTTTCCACTCCCCGCACTTCGGGAAGTGACTTTACTCAACCACCCGGATCGCCCACTCGGAATGTATCAGAATTCGGCTTCTTGTGGGGTAACAGCCGTTTTAGTTTGTGGCGTGGATATGAATTCCCTAAGCCTATCTGTCTTTACGTATCGGAATTTCTAGCTCAGTTAACGCGGCATATAGTCCCACGGGATAAACAAGAACGTCTATAGTATACCTATAAATAGCGGTGGAAGAACAACCAACTTCACCCGTACAGTTGTTTGAAACGAAAATGTCCAAATGATCAATTTGTAAGTGAGGACTTCATAAAGAATAGCTGAGCAGACTGAGTTAACTCGGTGGCGTGGCGTGATCCTTGGCATATCGCAGGACTTTGTCGAAGTCCTGTTTAGAATCCTTTTCAGCCTTACTGAGAGCTTCTATAGCAGGACCAACAGTTGCCTTCCATGAGCACTTGTCCTTCTCCAGCTTGACTGCCATATCTACCAGTTTTTTAACATCACCAGACTCAAGCATCAGGTCCAGACCTTTCGCTGTATTGTCATCCATGAGTGCACCGATGGCCATCGGCTCAAGGTACCTCTTCATGAGTAGTGCCATCTTCTCGTCGGTGTCAAAAACACGTTTGACATGGGCTGCTGTTGTCTCTTTTCCCGTCTTGTAACCACGCGTTTCCTGAACATGCTGTTGTAAGCTCTTGACAATCTCCTCCAGCTTAGTACGATCAACAGGTCCCCCATCGACCCTAGTTTGATCAAGTCTTTCGAAAAAGTCTTCATCAAAGCTGCCAAAAGAGTCCTTGATATACTCATGAAAGATGGGCTTGGTTTCTTCCATCACTTTTATGAAACGACGAAGTGGGGGCTCAATCGCTGTTGCGAGAGGTGTCTAATTTAGATATATCGTTAGCTAGTAATTGACTTTTGAACAGCTCCGTAGAAACTGTACCTTTTTCGCTGCGGCCTCTAGCATTTCTGCCACTTCTCGATCATGCATATTAATGCCCAGGTAGGCGAGGTGAGAGGTGACGCGTGCAACGACAGACTTTTCTTCAACGTCTTGAAGTCGAGCGCGTTCGTAGAAGTGGTAAGAAACGATATATCGCGTGATAATCTTAGAAATTATCTCGTTGTCGGGATTGAGGTACATGCCAGTAGGCGCCGCCTTAAGAATGGTTTTCTCATGCTGAGATGCGATTTCTTTCCCTTTTTTCATGACCTCCACGTCTACATTAGCAAAACCCTGATTGAAGTTGGATCGGACTTCATTCAGAGCTTGGACACAGTCCAGGTATTCATCAGGCTTCCAGTTGGGTTCTTCGGACCAAGGCTTGGAGCCCTGCAGCCACTTGTTGTATGCTGCATCCGCCATGGTGAAGTGATTGCAAAGTTAATATGCTCGTAAATAAAGGTAGAGAGAGCTGTTGAAAGGTCGTTGATAATGTAAGAGTGAGTTACTAGAGACCTTAACAAGGGCGCGAAGGCCCTTAAGTACTTATTTCAGACATGGCAAAAGTCACTATAGTTACTAAATTTATTCTATGACTTTGGAATAATGCGTCGCATAATAAAAAAGCATCTATAATTTCTAAGTCGTCTAGTAGTCGGGATACGAGCAAGCTGCACCTACGTCGTGGCCGGCAGCTTTCCATCAGATTCTAGTGGCAATGATATCCTCAACACCCAATGTTAACAAGCGTTCCTCTCTATGTTGAGCTCCGATAATGACATGTCTTATGCAGATGTCTTACCCTTTATCTGAGACACGGCAGAGATCGTCAGCCAACTATTGAAAATCAAGGATATGAAAGAATGATTGATTGATTTGAAGCCATCAACTTACTCGCCACTCGGTGAGATAGATCTTGGCGACTCGGTAAAAATAACACATTAGCATAACACATTAGCTTTTTCCCTCTCAAGGCAGAACAGACCATTTTGCCTCTAATCCAATACCAGCTCTCAATAGATAAGCCATTTAATATATGATTTTATCATGCGTAAGGATATGAAAGATGCGGTGTAATTGAGGTGACTGCTTTGCACATCTACGACTGCATGTCTTCTTATCTATCTGAGACACTGCAGTGATTCCCAATCTGAATGACGCTGTTAGAAACGGCGGTGTGACAGAAATTCCTGCCCTACATATTTGTTTGTCATCATCTTTGTGAGACACGGCAGAGATATCAGATGATTTGTTGAAACTAAGACATCGAAAAACGGGGATATTGAGGGAATTATGCACCCTTATTCCTTGCATAAATAGACTTCGGAATAATTCATTTGTCTAGCTGCACATGAAACCTTGGCTTTCTGTGGTGTATCTACCTCCGAGCTTCAATAACAGGAAGTGTAAGCCAACTAGCCTCGCCTCCGACGGTAATAATGTTCTTTCCATCGAAAGTCTTGGGATCGCGATCATCCGGATGTTCATGAGAGAACTTCCCTACACCTTGAGTATCGTGACCGGCAATCTCCAGTACCAGCGTCTCTTCAGGCTCAAGCACCACATTCGTTGGCCAGACCTCAACATCCACCTCATACTTCTGATTCTCCTCAACTGGCTGCACATCAGAAGAGTAGTAATTGCGATAAGGCAAGTATTCCTTGTTTAGTTTGTTGCTCTCATCCACCTTTCGCAGTGAGACTCGCTGCCAGCCCTTCACAATGGGAACGGGGTCACCCATGGTGCCGGTGTAGAAGACTTCTTCACCTTTGGCGTTGACCTTGCGAAGGGCGATGAACAGATCAATATCTGATGGGGGGGCAACGCCAGCCGACTTTCGGGTTGCAGCTACAGTTAAATGAGCGACGATATGGCCTGTGATTTCCAGAGTTGAGGAGGTCTTGTATGCAAATTGGATGGGTTCCCTGTTGACGTATTAGCGTTCTGCACTTCTGGATATGCTCAGACAACACCACTTACCCATTGAGAGCATCATACTCGATCGTGCTGGTTGGGGATGATGGCCTCGTGCTCAGTGACTGATCAGAGGTGAGGTAGAACCTTGTGTAGTTGGTCCCAGGTAGTGGCCAATCTGCTTCGTCTCTCCTGGGGAACCCTCGTTCACGTTCCGGGTCATCAACTCCAGCCTCACCCTTTCGCAGAGTAAGCCGAACCCGCGGTTGCTTGCCAGATTTCCAGCCATCCGTATCGTCGTCTTTAAGAAAAGAGTTGAAGAAAGAAAGCTGTAGCTCAGCCGACTCGGGGTAATAAAAGGGCAAGTCGTGTCTTCCAACAATGAAGTGAAGAAACTTGTACTTGGAGCTGGCACGGATCCAACCTAGGACATTTCCTCGGAGGTGAAGCAGGATGCCTCCCTTATACCATGTCAGAATTATAATTTGGGTCTTGCAAAAACTGTCTTACTTACCCAGTTGGCAACACTGAGCAGAGGAACCTCAATGGCCTCGACATCAAAGTCTCGAGTACGATAATACTCCTCGTCACGAAACTTGTGCACAGCAGTGTCTACTGTCTGGTCTCGACGATTTTTGAGCAAGGTTTCCTCGTTGAGGTCACCTCCAAGAGTATCCTCGCCCCAGTTTCGGGCGCTACGGCAAGGCTTGCCGTACTGGCATGGACTAACTCCATTGTTCCACCAGAAATCTAGATTCAACCATTGTCAGTTTTGCTGAGTGAGTGGAACTCCCTTCTGTAGCTTACCAATGAACCTGTCTGATAGGATACCTCCATGTCTTACTCTGTCCCGGTAGTAATCGCTCATACCCTCCCATGGGATGATAGCAGCCAGACCCTTCGGCTTCCTCGCAGCAACTCTCCATTGCGTACCGGCGTAGTAGCTGATTCCAAGAAGGCCAACTTTACCTGATGACCACTCTTGCTCGGCAGCCCACTCAATGACGTCGAAGAAAGCTTCACTTGTACCTCGAGACATAGTGTCAAGGAGTCCAGGACTTTGACCGGCTCCTCTTTCGTCAACCCTCAAAACGATGTAACCCTTGCTTGTCCAATAGGCAGGATCAGGTGTCTCCCAAGCTGCATGGGTGGACTTCATCTCGGGGTTGAGCTGTTCCCAGCTTTTCTTGTAGAATACCTCATAGCGGACATCTTTTCCATCTATTCTATCATTTCAGTAATCCTACGAGGCGCAAAGAAGGACAGGTGAAAAAATCAACGTACAAGGGCCATATGTAGCGATAACAGGGTACGTCTTGTCTCCAAATGGAACCGCATCTTTGGGCAGAAAGACATTTGCTCGAAGAAGACCCGTCTCATATGTCTTGAGTGGGATGTCAATATTCTTGATGAAGACATAAGGAAAGCTATCCTTGTCGATTGTGAGGTACTTGTTCTCAGCCATAGTTAGTGATCTTGAAATGATACGGTACTGATGACTCATGTGACCAGCCTCATTGAAACGCATCTATTTGTTTGCATTTATTTATTATTGAACTTTCTACACGTCAGGCTTTTGGGATTACCATCCGTGCAGCCAATGAGCCTTCGCTTGCGTGATACCGGAGACCAATCATGTCTGATTTTTTGCATGGGTGATGTGGTCCCGAGCCGACGGCTCCCTGAACAATCCGCAACGAAAGTAGGGAACCTAACTAAAGACCCTTGCCGTTCACAAAATACCACCATGTCGGCATGAGCGGAAATTTGAGAAAGGATTAGCTCCGTTGCCGGTGATGATTTAGTTTGCTCGCCAACGCGCTTCCATCACCAATTGTCAACATCCGTATTATCACCACGACAATGTCTACTACCCATACATCCACAACCAACGCTCGTGGCAGACACTTACGGCTTCAGTCCGACTCGTCTATTGAGGATGCTTTGCAAGATTACAAGATCCATCACTCGTCTCATCAGTCCTCATCAACAAGTGACCAGCAGAGCAGCGATCGCAATGTCATAATTGTCGCGGGGATCCCACGAGAAGCTCAACCAAGTGAATTCGACTCCTCTTTAGCTCCTCATCCCACCGTACCATACCCAGTATCGAACCCAGGGTGGTGGAACAACACTTTTCGTCGTGTTCCTGATTATCGACCTATAAATCAACATCTTGATCTCAACGAGAGACGGCAGATGCTTCTGTTTACGGTTGTTGGTGGCATCATGGTTAGAGGATGCTGGCTCATGTCTGTAAGTGGCAGATGTGCATAGATTTTGTTGTTGCAGGAGATACTAATTCTTCTTTTCTAGGTTTGGGCACAGGTGTGGAGGAATACTGCTGGGAGGGTAACGGATATTGGTCTCTCAAAGGTTGGGGGGGAGTGGTAGAGGTCACGTTCAAACCACCCCCAACAGTGGAGGAGTCTTGGGTGTGTATTCATTCACATGTATCTTGCCGAAAAATAAAAACGCAATACAATCGATCATTCTACATTAGACATTCTTACACTCTACGTCTAAAGTGTGAGCTGGATATATTATTTGCACTTGAAACTTATGGCTGAGAGCTTCAATCAGCACAGAGAATTTAGCTTACACTCTATACATGATTGCCATATCATCCTTCGGCCAAGACTATGCATCAGGTACTCAGTAGGATTCGACTCAATAATATACCCAGGCACTGCTGTTCTCTATCTGCACCATCATCTTTCTACGTAGACTCAATCCAGTCGCCAAGCTGATACTGACTATTACACATGTTCACGAGCTCCCAACACTCTCCCAGGAACCTATTCGGTCCTTGGTCCTCATGATGACCAGCCGCACCAGCTGCAAACAAAGTAGCCATGTAATGATCATCAGTCCCATGAGCCTCCTTATACCGCGGATGTTTCATCAACCGAGTAACAGCTCTTCGTAAATCAGGTCCCGTGTTCTGCGTAACAGCATCTTCCAACGCCTGCCTGAACTCGAGGGCAAAGTCGCCAGGTGGTACAGGCTGCGCAAAATTGTCTCGATACGTAAGCATCTGATACCAATGGTTCCGGTACAAGTTATGCACTGATCCCCCGCTACCTATTATAAGTGTATCCTCGTATCGCAATGGCCGTAGAGCAGCCCCAATCTTTGTGTGTAGGTGCGGGTCGTATCTTGCGTTCATCGAGACGATGGTTGTAGGGAGCGGGATGCAATGAGGAAACATGCGGATGACGATCAGGAAGGTATCGTGGACCCATTCGAACTTGGGATCAGGTTGGGCATTGACGCCAGCCGCTCGTAGCATGTCGACGACTCGTTGTCCTCCTTCGAGGTCTGCTACCATTTTATATGGCATGTATCGAGCTTCCGTGACGCTCCCCACGGGATCTTTCTTCGCGTCGGGGTTCATGCTGACTCTGACTGTGTCGTAGGGAGAGTCCCAGTGAGCACCCTAACACTAGTTAGCTTCTATCATCGACTCATCACTTCCGATGCACGCACCATCATGACGATTCGCTTGACTCCACGCCGCAGACATTCATTGCCAATGTTTTCCCAAATTCTAGCTGGCTCTGACTCTTCTCCAAGCATCATGGTAGATCCATGAGCAAATAGAAAGACCGGAGTCGGCTCTAACAATTACTATTAGACCCTTGGCACTTGTTTTGGTCTTCAAAAGAAACTTACTCTTTTTCTGTGCTGGTAAGCTGCCCATTTTGGCTGTGATGACGCTCGCTAGATTACTCCAGTGTCAATTGCGAACCAATATGTCGTTGCCGCTTCGGACTCGTCTAACAGCTTCGAAATCTCTCTCTTATTTGCTCAAACGTCCGAAGATCAACCTAGCTATCACATGAAGCGTCTACTGAAGAATGGTCCAGGGGTTATGATACTGTGGATCACATTACGAATCTGTTCTGAGGTCCCGCGTGGAGCCGAACCGAAGCCCGTGTCAGCGGAAGCGTCGGACATGATTATACCGACACATCGACGTCGCGTGAACCAAATATGTTTATTTTCATGTTGGAATAGACATGTACAGTTGCCATTCAAGCTATCGAGAGCTCTATCGACAAGACCCGGATAAGCGCCGTAGCAATGGCCTCAGCATTGGATCAATATCGCACCGTCACCGCAGCGTGGACCGAGGGTCGCCTTGAGAATGTATTACAGCGGCAGAAAGAGCTTGCTTTACTACATGCCAACATTAAGAGTTTATCTTCGAGTCTGATCAAGGCCATATGCGATGGTGAGCCTACTCTCTTCATCCTCTTTAGTCTGTGACGGTTCTTCTGCTGACAAGGTTGGGCGACAGATCTTCAAACATCGAAAGCAAGCGCAGCTGACGAGCTCCAATTGGCTCTCGACTCGATCAAACGTCTCTACGACGACCTCGACTTCCCGAGCACCTTGGCCAAAGAGAAGCACGTCAGGAAGGGAGCCAGTTCATCCAAAAACTTGATTCCTCTGGGTCCCGTCTTGATCGATCCCTCTCCTTACTCGCCGTTTCTCAGCGTAATTGCACCTCTTGCTGCTGCAGTCGCGTCTGGAAGCTCCGCTATTGTTCTCTCCCCGTCCGCGTCACCAATTCTCAATACCGAGCTTCGTATCCTCATCGAAAGGAGCCTGGACGTCGAAGCTTTTGCCATGACAGAGAATGACTCAGCCGATGTCCGTCGAGAGCTGAGCAAACAGCACTTTGGTGCTGTTGTACTCCAGAACCTGCCTCAGCACGATAGCCTCTCCAGTTCTCTTCAAAAGACGAGTCCATTGATCAGAGTGCTCTCGCCACCCTCTGGAATTCCCTCTGTGTTTGTCGATCGCTCTGTTGAAGACCTTGAAGCTGTCGCAAATCATCTTATTTCCTCTGGTCCCGCAGCACCTCGATACAACCCGCTTCGAACTCCGCGGCTAGTATTTGTGGATGAGATACACATTACACAGCTTGACAAACTCGTGCGTGCAGACCCTCGTACGGAGTCGCCACTATCCTTCAGCCACAACAACGGCGAGGACGAATCTCATGCTTTTGCCAAGCTCCTCACATCCAAATTCCCGACTTCGAGACGGAAGCTGCCTGGACAGAAGCTTGGTCGTCTGCCTGCCGTCCTCACTTTGGATAACGCCGAGTATGTTCGCCTTCCGAACCCTACATCTTCTATATCATTAACACTTTATCAGTACTATTAAGGCTGAGGACGTCCAAAAAGCTGCTGAATTACTCACAAGCAGTGACAACGGTCTTCTGCTAGTGCCAATACGGAGCTTGGACCATGGTATTGATATTATCAGTAAAATGTCCGTCTCGAGATTGACCAGATTTGCCTGCAACTATGAGCTAACAAGTTGATATCAGAAACGCAAACAACCCTTCCCAGGCGACGTACATTTTTGCATCCTCTCAGGCGTCTTCCTACGTCGCCATGTTCACAAATACCCTCCAGGTGTTTATCAATACCATCCCGTCATGGTCGCTAGGTAAAGATCTAAAATACATCTCCAGTCACACAGTCCGCTAATTCCTCATCCATCTAGCTCCAGTCGCTCCTTCAACATCACTCGTTGAGGGTCGCTTACTCTACCGCAGAGAAGACTTTTCTGTCAACAAGCCTATCATACAGGAGCCACTCCGTCCCATTGATTCTGACATTGCAGGAGCAAACTCTGCTTTGCCTTTTCTCTCACACAGCTTACGCCTGGGTAAGATTAAGCAGCAAAAGGGTGGAAGGCTGAGCTACTTCGAACGGGGCTTATTGGTTGGACTGGCTTTATCATTGATTGCAATTTCGGGTACAGGATTTGGTATCTATCGAGGTGTTTCGCATTTCACTAGGCGTTGATCAATTAGATGTTTGCGTGTCGTCAATCCAACGGATCATGTTCGTTTGGCCAGCGACAATTTATTAGTGGAGTTAGTTAGCATTTATGGTCGATAGATATAGATAAATAAATAAATATCCTGACTCATATTGATTCTTACGCATGATAAACAATTATCCTTCTCGTTTTTAGGAATTCGTCAACGCGTGGCGACAAGACCATTGGGTTACGCATGGAGTCTAGGGTGAGCGTTTTCCCATCCGAGTTCCTGGCGGGATCACTCCAGCAAGTCATGAGTCACAGCGGAATGTTCCAGCCGCGGAAATAAACCGCCTGGGCAGCCCCACATATACGGAATACTCAGTACTGTTCCGGTCCATAAGAGCTTGTGGGGCCGTGTGGGCAAGCCGGCTACTGGGTCTTGATGGTTTAGATCACACTCAGCCAAGCGGCGTTGACCCAATACCGGAGTATTTGTGGTTCTTCACCATTTTATACTACTCATAGGCTGTCTTCTCACAAGAAAGCTTGGTATACAGTTCAAAATTCCTTATCCTCTCAAGTCATGGGTCTCAGCGCTGGTAGTTCTCTCAGAAGGGTCGTCACCCATCACAAGGGCCAGAACTCTGCCATCCTGTCAGATGAGGAGCTCAAGCTTACCACTGGCTTCGGCAGCAATGCGGTGACGATCTGGAGAAGCGACAAGTATCCAACAGAGCTCGTTGATAAAGACCCGGTCGGCAGCGACCCAGTCATTTATACGCCTGGCTCACTAATTCGAGTCGTCGACTTTCCGCCAAACTCTTCAGGGCACAATCATAGAACTGCATCTCTTGACTATGGGATTGTGTTTGAGGGAGAACTGGAAATGGTTTTGGCTGATGGTTCGAAGACTATTGTTCGTGCAGGTGATATCATTGTGCAACAGGCGGTAAGCGATGCACCTCCAAGTACATTCGAGAGGATGCTGACGTATTAAATCTTCAAGACCTTGCATCAGTGGAACAATTTGACGGATAAGCCAGCTCGTCTCATCTTTGTGTTGCTGCCATCCGAAAAGACTGTCAATGGCGTCAATGTGTCGGAGACTGGTGTCCCTGAAAAATATCTTCCAAAGATATCATGAGATCTGGAACATGTACTTACCCGGGCCTCCAAGTTGCCATAGATAATGGTTCCATATAGAAACCGAGACCATGAAATAATCATTACAGTGGTCACTACAGGCTATGTACTCTGTGAATTCTCAATCATCCACAAAGATTTCGTTGTTTGGATCGGTGCTGGTATAGCTAACTAGAGTATACCTGAAACCTCAAAGAATCACAAGACTAGCATAGTATATCCTGCAGTATATTGCCAATTTAACGCACCGATCTTGATATCCTTATACAGATTGTCAAATTGCTAGATGGTCACTTGCAATCATACCGTATTTAAAGCTGTAATTACAGTACAATGGTTTAGAACGCCATAGTCTTGTGAGTACAATAGCAGAGCTCTTCTTTTCTAAGTACCAGTATGTCAAACATCTATACTCTAGAGAGGATTCTTCTCAATGACACGGGTAACAAGGTCGCTACGGAATTGCCAATTAGTATTCTTCTGCTTCCATCCCAAGTTCAGTATCAACTTACGTGTCCATGTAGGCCCTGACAGTTGCGATCTTGCCACTATCATTGAAGCCCAGTACCCAAGTATATTCATTAGGAAAAGGGTCACCGCTCTTAGTCTTTGTGTCAACAGCCTTGAGCTCCACGGCAGCCTGGTTCCCCTCGATGATAATGTTCTGGACGACGAGATGAAGGGGACCAGCCCAAGTGGATGACAAAGCTCTTGTCCCCTGTTGGAACTCCTCAATGGACCTGTAGCGACCAGCGATCTTGCAGTGGGCACCTGTAATGTGGTGAGCTAGAATGAACCAGAAATGCCGACGTTGGATGGCGGGCTGTACCCTTTACTGTCCAGTCGACGTTGGGCTCGACGTGGGGCCAGAAGCTGGCCATATCACCCTTGCTAGGGCCTGCGAAAATATTTCGGACGTGCTCGTGGGTGACCATGTTGTCAGTCTTAGTAGCGATCAACTGAAGATTTAGTGTAAAACCGAATGGTGTGTGTTTGTTCTGCCGGACAGGAATCCGTTTCTGTAGTGCGCTGATTTTTAAACATGTTCGCTATGTGGGGTTTGAGATACAGCCTCAATATCGCAATAGAATTTTGTCCTTAACTCCGCTTTCCCGGTCACGGGGCTCGTCTTTCCGAGAGTTTTCACGACCGTGTGGAGAGGCCCGAGAATACAAAGTGAGTGCAGATTCCCCGCGTTGTGGCGTTCAACGCGGGGAAGTTACTATCCGTGGAGCCGAGATGGAGCAGTGAGATTTTTGCTGGATTGGGGGCTTGTTTTCGAGCTTACTGGAAGAAACGAAGCTAACGGTCCAGATGGTAATGGGTGATGGCCTGGGAAATGATGATGGCAACTGTGATGGGTGTCTAGAAGAGGAAAAGGAGTCGGCTATGATCAAAGCGTCAGCAGGTTTAGTCCTAGAATGATTTCAGCTTATAATGATGGTCTCCCATTATGTCCAAAGGGGATACGGACAGACCTTATCTTTGAACAAACCTGCTATCTCTAGTCACTGTGAATATGCCTCTCAAAGTTCTAATTGCTGGTGCTGGCTTGGGTGGCCTGGGTGCCGCTATCGCCATGGCCCGCGCTGGCCATGACGTAGAGGTAGAGTCCTAGAGCCTGTGTTGCCACGATCCATTACAAGCTGACAGAAGTAGGTTTTTGAGCAATCAAGGTTCCTTAACGAGATCGGTGCCG
Organism: Fusarium sterilihyphosum; assembly: GCA_013186845.1. NCBI lineage: Eukaryota > Fungi > Ascomycota > Sordariomycetes > Hypocreales > Nectriaceae > Fusarium > Fusarium sterilihyphosum. The sequence goes on from JAAOAU010000201.1 coordinate 15,793, forward strand.
CTATTCACATTGCCCCCAATGCAACCAGGGTACTCAAGTCCTGGGACATCGACTTTATCGAGCTACAAGCCGTCTTATGCAATGCCATTAAGATCTACGACCATAGAGGGAAGCCCATACTTGTCACCGCGGTTAGTCGTTAAAAAAGGCTATGTGATGCTAGGTATATTAACGCTCCAACTATCATACAGAAACTCGAAGAACTTCAGAGGAGTGTTGGTACCAAGGATGAATGGCTCTTGACTCACCGTGTCGACCTACACAACACTCTTCGCAAGGCAGCCACGGAAAATACATTCGCGGGAACGATAAAGATCCATACTGCAAGCAAGGTGATCCACGCGGTATGTACATGCATGAGACTATCTCGACTACTTGACTGATAATACGAAGGACGCAGAAAAGGGCGAAATTACTTTGGCGAGCGGCGTCAAACACGGCGGTGACTTATTAATCGGAGCAGATGGTGTCCATGTGCGTTGCATCTTCGCCCTGGCTGTCAATAACCATACTAATGTTGAGTAGTCCAAGGTTGTTTGCTCCGTTGCAGGAAGTCCTCCGGTCCGCGTCAGTACAAAGCAAAACACATTCCGATTCCTTGTACCGATCGACAAGCTCATGGCTAACCCCATTACGGGGCCCTTCTTCTCAAAGCTTGGCTTTGACTGTCAACACGTCTTTACAACAAGGGACCGTAGGATGGTGGTCTACCCTTGTAGGAATGCCAAACTCCTTAATATCGTTGCTATGCACCCAGCTGAAGATGCCGGTCTCGACTCAGAGTCCTCGTGGCTGGCAGGCGGAAAGGTGGAGGACTTGCTCGAAGTCTATAAGGAATTTGGGCCTGAGCTTATCGAGATGTGCAGGATCGGCGAAGACCTGAAACTGTGGAGCTTGGCTACGAGAGACCCCCCTACTCAGTTCTACAAGGGCAGAACTGTGCTGCTCGGTGACGCAGCTCACCCCATGCTTCCACGTAAGCCACAACCAGAAATTTGCGGTATTATACACTCGCTAACAGTATCCTAGATCAGGGACAAGGCGGAGCGCAATCATTCGAGGATGCAGCAGCTCTCGGAGTCTTGTTCCCCGCTGACACGACCGTGGACGATGTCCCTCAGCGGCTTGAACTTTACAATAAACTCCGCTATCCACGATCCGTGACTGTAATGTTCATGTCAAAGATCAACGATGAGAGGCGTGGCGAGATGATGGAGGATCTTCGCAAATTTGTCCCTGATGCGGAACTCCCTCCCAACATTTTTCCTTACCTCTGGAACAACTTTGTGCTTGACGATGCGCAAAAGGCTCTTGCAGCCGCTGCCTGATGTTAAATCTAGTTAGGAATATTGTCTATAGCTATAAGGATAAGATACGTTGTACATTATGTCAATAATGCCATCCTTGTCATTAATTTCTGCACGTCATGATACACGATATGGCGATATTCGTGGTCCATCCAGTTACTCATTATCTCAGCGCAAATTAAACAGTAGTATGAGTGACAGTCATTACCTCTCGTAGCTCGTACGCTCAACATGTCATGATACGAATAATATGATGATTGGTACTGGATCACGGTACCATACTCTCCCGTGACTCAATATGACAATATCCTTCGATCCTCGGTTCTCAGTACTGGATGGAAAGCCTCAAGTCGAGATCCGCACACCGTCATCGCTTCGAGTACATCGACGGTCGCCTTCTGCTTACAAATTTGCCGGGTGGGCGACGGGTCAGGGCCACTTCGGGCCCGACTCCACCGGAACGCCATGACAGGCAGGGAAGCTTCGGCGAAGCGGCCAATGGCTCTGCAATTGCAGGGGGAGTCAGTAACTTTGAGCCAGATAATTTATATTTACCACGTGCAATAATCGAATAAGTGCCAGTATCAGTCCCGTCATAATCGGCGCTACGTAACAACATTCGACAGCTTCGGAAAAAGAGGTCACCAATCACAATGACAGTCACTGCACAGCAACTCGATGAGACTTTGTCGGCGGCCAACTTGGCTAAGGACAAGTTCATACCCATTGACCATTCCAACATTCCGTTCGAGAAGGAAGAATGGCCTGTTATCATAATTGGCTCCAGCATGGTTGGAAAGACTCTTGGTCTTCTCCTCGGTTATCATGGGTAAGATCAAATATCTGACTGCCCATAGACCAGCTAGCTGACCTTCGATCTCAGTATCAAATCAGTCTCGTTTGATCGTCACTCCAAAGCCGGAGCTCATCCCCGGGCAGCAGGTCTCAATTTTCGCACCAGTGAAATTCTCCGCCAGTTGGGATTAGAAGAGTTTACTCTCGAGCAGAGTGGCAAAGAGTTTGATCTCAACGCTGGGATGCTTATTGTTGAGAAGCTTGTAGGCGGTAAAGTTATAAAACACCTTCAAGAGCATGATCCTGAGCATGTGAAGAGCTTTACCCCTTCCAACTGGGTATGGATATCGCAATGCATGTTTGAACCCATCTTGGGCCAGAATGCCGAGAAGTTCAACAGCGAGCAGCGGCACGGCCACCAGGTCCTTCTCTACGAGGAACAAGATGACCATGTCATTGTGGTCGTTAAGGACCTGAACACTGGTAAGATTAAGAAGTACAGAACGCCATATGTCGTTGCGTGCGACGGTAACCGAAGCCCGACTCGTCAAAATGAAGGTATCAGCTGGGATGGCCCAGGTGTTCTTCGAAACAGCCTAGGCGTGAGCTTCAAGTCAGACTTGAGTCCTTTCATCGGCAAAAGAATGGTTCACGGAGTTGTCTATGTGGCAAACAAAGACATTGGAGGAGGCTTTCGACTGGAGAACGAGGGCAAACAGGGCATCATCATGGTAAATAATGTCGGATCTAAGACCAGCTTCGAGCCCGGCACCGTCGCAACGGATGATGCAAAGCAGTATTTCTACCAATTGTCTGGCTTGACACCTGACCAGGTTGATCCTCAAATCGTCTCCATGAACTACTGGACCATGGCGGCATATACTGCTGGGGCCTTCGAGAGCAAGGGAGGTCGTGTTTTCCTCGCCGGAGACTCAGCCCATACGATGCCACCAACTGGCGGCTTAGGTGGAAACACTGGAATAGCTGTATGTTTCACTGCCAGTTTGTGGAGTTCATTACTAACATATACTTCGACAGGATGCTCATAACCTCGCGTGGAAGTTGGCATACGTCTTGTCTGGAAAGGCCTCGCATTCACTGCTTGCAACGTACAACATTGAACGACAACCCATTGATGAGTTCACTGTTACCCAGGCGTACAACCGGTTCCAGAACAGAATTGTGATGCAAAAACCCCCAGCGCCAGAAGCTCCAGATGAGTCTATTGAGCTGGGGTTCAGGTATCCTCGCGGAGGAGCGTTCGTGCCCGAGGAAAACTACTCAACTCCCAAGGAGCTCTACGATGATCCGGCTTTCCCTTCTGCCGTTCCTGGATCTCGATTCCCTCATTCCTATCTCGATCATGTAGCGTCCTATGTCGACGATGCAGTGTCATCCGGCAAACCTATCTCAACGATTGACTTGGTAAAGAAACACTTTGTTCTTGTGACAATAGACCCGGACTCCCCTTGGGCTGCTGCGGCGAGTAGGGCTCCAATCGAGATTGATGTCTATACCTTGAACGCAACATCATTTCCTTACAGGGACATGAAGGGTGATGTTGAGAGGAAATGTCGTGTGAAGCCAGGTGAGGCGATCCTGGTGCGACCTGACGGGTTTATTGCTTGGCGAGGCACAAGGGTTGATGGTGGACATGAGAAGCAGTTGAAGGACGGAATCAATGCAATTTTGGGAAATTAAACCAATCTTAGTGGGAGGACCAGCACCAACCATAGACTCAACTTCTTGTAACGCAGTCAGATCATAATTCAACAGTATTCTATCACTAAAGTAGGCAGGTGACATTTATGCCATATCGAATACGTGAAGAAGAGTCGTTCCATTGTGAATCATAAAATAGGTTTTAATTCAACGGCTCACAATTAATTGGTTTCTCGTGTTTTTGGGTTTGATGTGCACAGATGTGACTTGTCTCCATAGGGACTTTTCTTCTCTGAACATGGTATAAAAAATCACCATATAAGCTCAGTAATGTTCTCTATAGGCCCATACATATCCCATTGAACTGATCATTAACGCAATTACGATTCATGGGTTGCACGCGAGAGGCTGGGTTTGGGTATGGCGTCTAACAGGCACGGCAATTTACAGTCCAACGGAGCTTGAGCATCCGCATCGGTCTAGTTAGTTCTGGCGCTTTCTCAGCGATGAAATGGGGCGTCATTAGGCAAGCCGCAAGGTTCGCTGCCCATTGAGGGGGTTGTGGTCCCGAGCCGGTTCTCCATCTGTCACCCGCTGAGATGGCCTAGTCTAGCGGCTCCACGTCCGTGGATGCAGCATGATTCAGTTTAACGGACTTAACAGAATAAAGGCGATAGTGGCATATCAGCGGCAATTCTATAAGTCAGTTAGCGATTCATGAAACAAAGGTCGATACAACAGCATCATCCTCAGAAAGACCATCATTGCATTACCTAAACACCAGTATCATGTCGCTCAAGATCAATGGCTTTGATGTTGACTTGACCCCGGTCATCACACCAGGGGCTAAAGAGGCAGGCCCTTATGACCCCCTGAAACCTTCGGTGACAATCCTACCGAAGGGCCACAAGAGGACCCCGTCAAATAAGGCTTTCGAAGTTGACACAATCTTTGAGAAGGATATTGTTCTTCCCATGAGAGATGGCATTAAGCTGTACGCTGATGTCTTTCGACCCAAGACTGACGAAAAGGTTCCAGCAGTTCTCATCTGGAGCCCATATGGCAAGACTGGAAATGGTGAGTCTTCATCTACATAAGCTGTTTAATCTGCTGACAACGACTAGGGCCTCATGGACTTGGAATGATTCCTGGTAGATTTGGTGTGGGTGAAGACCAAGTTAGCGGTTATGAGAAGTTTGAGGGACTGGACCCTGCTGTCTGGCCAGCTCGGGGCTACGCTATCGTCAATGTTGATCTGCGAGGGTCATGGGACTCTGAAGGAATTATTCCGTAAGTGGGACTTATTTTTGAGCCGCGCAATGCCAAAGATTTGCTAACATGATCAGATGGGTCGGCAACCAAGATGGTCAAGACGGTTATGATGCCATCGAACACGTTGCCAAGCTGGACTGGTGCACAGGCAAGGTCGCCCTGGGCGGCAATAGTTGGCTCGCCATGGTTCAGTGGCAGATTGCTTCTCAGCAGCCTCCTTCACTGGCCGCTATTGCACCATGGGAAGCCAATGCGGATTTTTATCGCGACACGCTTGCCCGTGGTGGCGTGCCATATCCGTACAGTGCCATGTGGAAACTCCTGCAAGATCTGATGGTTGGTCGCAATGCTGCTGAGGCCCCCATCTCGATGCTGGACAAGTATCCTCTGTTCAACGATTACTGGGAAGACAAGAACGTCAAGCTGGAGAAGATCCAGGTTCCCACCTACGTTCTAGCGAGCTTCTCAACGGCGCTCCATACTACTGGCTCTATTCGTGGTTATCATGATATCTCTTCCAAGGATAAATGGTGAGTTCCAACCTGGCCTTAGGATCCCAATACTGATGCTTTATAGGCTGCGTATTCATGCTAAGCAGGAATGGTCCGACTTGTATCATCCCGACAGCGTTGATGATCTAAACAAGTTCTACGACTATTTCGTCAAAGGGATCCAGAACGATTGGCCAAAAACCCAGAAAGTTAGAGGATCTCTTGTTGGCTTTAATCTAGTAAGTTTCCTTATACCTTGATACAAAGTCGAGTTAAGTACTGACACAAAGTAGCCTAACATCAGCAATGTCCCTCTCGAATCATACCCGATCCCTAACACACAGCACACAAAGCTTTACCTCGGCCCAGGTGAGAAGCTTGAAACAGTCCCCGTAAAGGACCCACACACCGTCTCTTACGATGCAGCATACGTTCCAAAGCATCCTCTCGAAGGTGGTGAGGAAATACTCTTCAGGCACAAATTCACCAAGAAGACGTGGCTTATCGGCTATTCGTGGCTCAACGTCAGCATCTCCAACGACGGCGATAACGATATTGACGTGTTCGCTCAACTTGGCAAACAGGATGCTTCAGGGACTCAGTTGGTCAACATGAACGTTCCGTTGAAGGACCTTATTCCTCCTGTCGAGAAGCACACAGACGCGGCGGACACCTGCTTCCTCAAGTACCTGGGCCCCACAGGCTCTCTTCGAGGTAGTCATGCTGTGACAAAGGTGTCGCCTAAGCCAGGACGGTTCACGGGTGACTGGCCTGAGTACTCCAACACGAGTCGAAAGCCTATTCCTGCTGGCACTGTTGCCAAGCTCGAGGTTCCCATCTGGCCTACTGGTATCATATTTGAGGAGGGGGAGTATCTGACCTTGAAGGTTTCGGGCCATTATATGAGTTTCATGGAATTTGACTTCTTATACGGAGCCGCTCATGCGAACAAGGGTCGTCATACCATTCATATTGGGGCCGACTCTGACAGTCATCTAGTGGTTCCCCTACTGGACCCTCTGGCTTAAATAGCGTATAGCGGGCAAGTCTATAGTGTATTCCATATTCTTCGACACGAAATCAATTTTTTACCTGCTGTATTCTTTTTCTTTCATAAAACAGAGCCAAAAAACAGTGACAATGAGTTATACAATGCCTTAGTACATACCCAGGTTCCTTGGCTACTCAATTAAACCTCTGCTTATTTTGCTTTGCCACTGCTACTACAATTCCCATCAGGAGACAATAATTTTACTGCACGAAGTCGCAGTTCCTATGAGCCTCACCACTATAAGTAATACTAACGCGTCTACAAAATGATGAGAGAAATCGGGTCGAGTGAGACAGAGAACCCGAGGGCTTGATGAGATTTCTGATAAGACTCGTGGTGGCCTCGCCGTTGTACGTTTAGGATCTCTAGTTGGAGGCACAGACAATGGACCTCGGCTTTACTTATAGCTTAATCTGCTCTTATAGTATACCGCTCCTATATCTGAATTTAGGTCATGTAATGACACAAAGGTGTTTCTCTCACGTGCTCAAGAACGGAATTGAAAGACTGAAGATAATGGGTGTTCAAATTTAAGCTATGGACTAATTGAGAGCTTAAGCTGAGCACAGAAGGACCAGTCCATCAGGCATGCTTGCCTTCACTCAAATTCAGTCCCACGCACACTACAGGAATCTCTTAGCGCCATAATGCTGGTGAACATAAGCAGCCTTGACCCGGATCCACGGTCCGAATAAAAGCAGCACGATGGTAAACCCAGCTAGCAAAGCCCATTGGATGATGGCCATCTGCAGAAACATCTTCTCCACGCCGACCCTGGCTAGCCAGTTGGAAGCCGTCTTTGTCAGCCCGAAGGGAATAATATGGGTGACAGCGTTCATCAGAGCTGTGACCTCGGCCGCATCGTAAGGGTAGCTATCTATACCATAGGATAGGACAGAGGTAGGAATGAGCATAAGGCTAGCGGCTTGCATCGCATACCCAACAGCTGGCCCTACGTAGGAACCCTTTGTGTATGTATACCCAAACAGCAATAGACCTGATGACGAGAACAAGAAAGGGACTACCAATGTAATGAGTCTGTATTCGGGCATATGTTTACCCTTTCGTCGGCCGATGAAGGACGAGACAGTGTCCGTCAAAGGTCCAGCAATGGGAAAGGCAATGGCCACGCCGACAAGACTCGTGCACGCCCAGTTGCCAAGTTCAGCGGGCCCCCAGAGGAAAGGGGGCACAGCGAATAGCTGGTTCGAGATGACGGAGATAGTGGCGACCCTATAGAAAGTCAGCAATGAATTGAATCATGGAGGGGCGGTGAGACTTACCAAGCTAGCACAATTCCCCACATACCTGCGGAGAGAATCACGATGGGATCAAACATGAACTCGATCTGCAGCAAGAATGAAAGAAACCATTGCCTCAAACCCCCACCTCGCACATGAGGATGTCTCAAGTAGAAAGAGTTTTGCTTCCACGTAGTAAGCGAGCTCTGGGTGCGACCAAGGCCAGTGGTCTGGTCTAGGATATCGGCATCGACATCAGCACTAGTAGCGCCCGCCTCAATCTCGACGTTGAAAGCAGTCTCTGGACAGAAAAATGTCAGAGTAAGAAAGTTGAAGCCACTGAGAATAGCGAGGAGGATGAAAAACCAGCTCCATCCTTTAGCTTCGATCAGATGGCCAGCAATAAGAGGTCCGCCCTGAGCTCCGATACAGAGACTCGCGGCATACAGGCCCATTGCTTTGGAGTAGTTCTTCTCCAAGAATATTTCTGTGATAAGATACATTAGAAGCTGCCTGACATTGAGAAGATGACGATATCTTACCTCCTACGACAGCTGGACCAACAGCTTGGACTGCACCGGCACCAAAGGCACCAAGTATTCGAGCACCGAGCAGACTGTTCATCGAACTCGCTTGTGAACACCAGATGCACCCAGCCATGAACATTATCTGGGATGCTAGCAGAACGGGTCTTTTTCCAATCACCACAGCTGTGGGAATCCATATGAAAGAACCCAAACCAATGCAGAGCACAGAGTATGCAATAATATCGCCCGCTGCGTCGTAGTTGCTGTGGAAGTCGTACACAAGAGGTGTCAACCCAGCAGAAATACCGGCCTATCGAGTTGCCATGGTTAGTTCAGGTAGATCGGGGATGGTGAGTTTAGGGCGAAATACCGAATAGAAGTTACCGCAAAATACCATGAAGCAAAGATTTGCCAGGACCATCAGCTTGAGGCTTCGATTCCATGTCTATAGGCGATGATTAGTAGCTGTATAGGGAGTAAAAGGGGTAACTCACTTTGGGATGGTCTCGCAGTTCTTGAGCTACGGGAGTGCTTGGGCTTTGGCTGGTATTCTCAACCCTCGACACCTCTGCCTTTTCGGTGCTTGCGGAATCCATTTTGCTTGTACTGCTGGTTTTGGCTCGGAGTAACCTGTCCTGGTGAATGTCGATCAGGATAAAGGGAGACAGATTATCATAAATAGTTTCGTGGTTGAAAAGGACTGGCGCACGGGTACCACTTCGGTTACCCCACGCGAGTCTAATGAAAGGGCGTAATTTGAGGCTATGCTAACTGGTCTCGATTAAGTTTGAGTTCTATACTAATTTAAAGCCACTCATAGGTTTATCAGTTAGGCCTCTGGCATAAATGCTTGGCAAACCATGGTGCAGGTTCATTACCAGCGTCGTGCACGTCCAAACCAATATTTGCCCAAATATCTATATGTACAGTACTTACATTTTATCGAGAAGGGAAAACATTGCTACAGCTTTAAGACAGCTAGTAAACTTCAAGCTTTTGACATCTACATGTCATAATATCAAGACGTCTTAGCTGCAGGGATGTCAATCTGGTGTACGATTTAGCGCAGAACGATTTCCCCACGATCTGTCGGCTCCACGTTGAAAGAGAAAACAGTTTGCGGGGAAAAGGAAATCGGAAATGCAACTATCTTTCCGAGCGTCAATCATGTGCTCTTTATAATCACTAGTTCAAAACAGAACTGACCGACGATCTACTTAGAAATCGTTGCACCAAGGCACCCGCACATCTTTTTCACAAGTAACTTCGTGCCTTGCATCGCCACCTGCAAAATGGGTATCAACCGTGTCGTCCAGTTTCAGTTCAAGACCGACATCAGTAATGATGCCATTGAGAAAGCCAGTATCTCGATATTAAACCTCAAGATATACCTACTAACTATGTCTTAGGTGTCCGCCAAGATCCAGGAGATGAGGGACAAGTGCTTGCATCCGAACTCTAAAAAGCCTTACATCCAATCTATTCAAGGTGGTGCCGATAGTGCCCCAGAGGGCCTCCAGGTGAGATCGCCCAAGCAGTTCCCCCTCCCATCTACTCATGCGTCCCACCACGATCAACATCGCTGATTACAGTAGCAAGGTATCACTCATGCATTCGTCATCCAATTCGACAACCCGGAAGACAGGGACTACTATGCACTCAAAGACCCAGCCCACCTCGCTGTCGTGGCAGAGCTGGGCCCTTTGGTAGAAAAGGTTCAGATTATTGACTTGCCAAGGAACGATTGAGAAAAATGTTGCGTCATGTCTTCTGTCTCTGGTAGCGCTAGCATTGTGTGGCATCTGTCACAATGGAAGGAAGTCGTGTTAGTGTCCATGTTATTGCACATATAATAAATTATCATTATCTATCAAGATCATGTCTTTGCAGAAACTGTGAGAGACCACGACGGCAATGAGTAATCCCCAGATCTTAGCGCTACTTGGTTCCCCACGGTCAAATATCATAAAGACATTCAGCAGAAATTGTCTTACAAGAATTTACGAGATTCGTAACCCTGATTCTTGTCCAACCATCGTTTTATGTTGTCACTGTGTTGATCAAATCATCTTCAAAGCTATGAACAGGTTATCTGGTCTAATATTGCATCTATAAAAGCCTGCGAGTCCACCTAATGCTGAGCGGCCTTGGCTGAAACAGCCTTTGATGCCTTACGCTGACTTATACGATCAGCCCAAGCCGCTACATTCTTCCTAGAGTCTATAAAATCTCCAAGACTCAATCGATTTCGGAGAAACCCTAGCCAGGGGATGTGAAAGAGGTCAACGAGACTGTAGTCCTACATGAATAAATCAATATTAGACAGGTATCTTTATACGCGCTTTAGAGACCACGAACCTTTCCAGCCAGATACTCTTGATTCTGCAGCTGCTTCTCGTAGTAGTCAAGTGTGGTGTTGAGCAAGTTCTTTTGTTGGTCAACTATTGCTTGGTTGTTGTCTCCGAGGTTAAACAGTCTAATTTGCCATAGGTAAGCTAAAGGGCGTCTCTCAAGCTAGCGTTTAGTTCTATTATGATCTTACTTCTTGAAGATGAGCTCGAATCCAAGGGTAGAGACAGCAGGTTCAAAATATGCATATTCGACACTTGCAGCTTGCTCAAAAACTGCCAAAGCTTCCGGATCACCGCTAGGCGGAGCGAGGTTCGACTTGTACTTCGCGGCGAGGTATCGAGCAATGGCTCTGGACTCAAAAATCTCAATTCCATCGTCTTGGAACACTGGGACCTTAGCGAACGGATGATGATCTTTGACATACTCAGGTTCCTGCAATGGGTAAGCTGTGAGCATCATCACTGTATGTGCTTTGACTGACATGGTGCTGTCCCTTGGAGAGGTCAACGACTTTCAAGTCATACTCAATGCCTAGCTCTTCCAATGTGAGGAGGACTCTTTGGGTGCGAGTCGATGCGGCGATTCCGAGAACGGTTGGGGCCATATTGGAATAAGTGTACAAGACGTATATTTACGAGTCAGGGACGTGATTGATTGAGGGGGAAGAGATTTCAACAATGTTTGATCATGCTCAACTATATGAGCTATTAAATTCCGATAGACCGTATCAATCCTGGTCGGAAACACGGAATTGAAGGAGCGCACCGTGAAACATTGTGGAGCCGATGGAGCCGAGAGGACATGCATGATATTAAGGATCTGTTAACCTGATAAACTATCTTTTGAACAAATATTATTTTTGGCTCTCATCATCAAAGGAAAGCTTACTTTCGGTCGATGCAAATTATGATTCGTGAGAATATGTAACAGTACAAGACCCCGAGGAACTGCTGACGCAGGCATTGTCTGTGAGGTTTGTAATTATTGCTTGTAGCTTCGGTTATTTGGCCATGCATCACTATAGCGTGTTTTGTATAATTATAATTACCGATACAAGACAGTGAAACCCTTCCTCGATGCTCAGAATAAGATTTGTATTATTTAAACTCTTCGGGCCACCCTGAAATCATCCTTGGACCGTTTCAGACGTCTCACTAGCTCGCAGCCGCAACAAGATCTGGGCATACGCATTACCAATCCCCCAACCCTTCAACGATCTCATAAGCACCACCGCATCGTCCAACAGCCTAGTTCTGCCCTCTACACAAAGTAGATTGCCGATCCCCGGTAACTTGACTCGGCTCCACCCCATCTCGACCCAAGAGTCAGTCTCCATCTGGTCCAGGGGCTTCGGGCCAAGCACCACAGCTGGACCCGTTCGCGAGAACAAAAACCCGTCGCGGTATCGTTCAGCTAGCGATGAGTAAAGCCACAGAACCAACACGGCCTGGAGAAGGGAAATCGGTGCACCGAAGTACGATGACCGGCTGGACCGCACGACATGAAGAATGCGCGATGCGTAGAAACACCCGAGCCTTCCTTGCCCAGACGATGCTATCCACCTATCTTTAATCGCCGCCCAGTGTTTATTGTCAAGCTTTCCATATATACATCGGATTATTGTTGGAATAAGGTTCTGAACTGGAGTATTGTGTGTCATCAAGGCAGTCAGTGCCATAATCTTGTGTGTCGTCGATGCCTTGGCTTCATCCATCGACTGCTCCATCTGTTCAGTCTCGATCAGGTTCAGAAAGTCAGTCAACACATTCGACGCGAGTAATTTATCGTGGTACGAGAAGCCCGGGGTACCAGGCTGATCTGCACTCCTGTCCTTGATGATGTTGGTGAGATGCTGCAGCATGACCTGCTTGCCCAAGGTGTTTGTTTTGGGCCATACAAACCGCCAACTATCTTCCAAGATGACGCGCTCCATCGTGGGAAGTCCACCTGAGCCAGAATTTTCTCTTTATGTTAGTACCAAATAGCCAAACAGAAGATCTTATGAGTTAGAACTTACCAGCTGCAGGAAAGTTGGCCCAGCACTGTGCTGTTGATGCACCCCAGCGATCGTCTGGCTGAGGCAGAGATATCTGCAGCTCAGACAATCTCATAAGACTTGTAAGATCAAAGTGTGAGCTAAATGCAGAATCCAGAAGCTAGAAGTTCAATACTCAGTAACTACCGACAAAACATCACGGAGGTCAAGTTATCAACTCACCCAGATAGCAAAGCCTGCCCGTCGCCGCTCCTCGTCCAGCAGCCAAATTTGCCACTTTTGAGCATGCGGCAACTGCAGCTGAGTAAACTTGTCTACTGGAAACATGTTTGTAAAAAGGCGCTTTCGTCGCCCGAGAGTTACGGGCAGGGCTTGCAGGAATTCACCGATCTCTAGAGACCTCCTCTCACCGCTATAGAGCAGGCCAATGTGGTTCAGAAGGATGGTCTGCGACATCCAAAGCTCTCTGCCGTTGGAGTTTTGACGTTCACACTATCCTTACATCAGCCCGCGATCTTTTGCTTTGGGTCAACTTGAACTTACCATGGTCGAGGACTGTCGCCGAATAGTCTCGTGCATTGCCCTAGAGCATGCCTGAGCATCTTTTATGGTCGAAAAGTGCGCACCAATGGCTGCCACAGTAAAGATAAGTAACCAATGCCGCTTAGACGAAGAAAAAGTAGCCTTATGCAGAATAGGCATGACTGGATGGAAGTACTCAAAGTACAGCTGGACCCAGGCATTTAGGACTGGAGTTGGTGGAATAGCCAAGTTCCTGAAACGAGGGAAATTGCCCCCTCTCTGTATTTCCGCTGCCGCCTCGGCTACATTCTTAGCAACGTCGTTAGGGATATCATCCACATGAGCCAGATTCTCATGATCAACGTCTTCAGCTGTCAGGTGCGACAGGTCAGGAAAATTGAGCTGCGCGTCTAACTCAATCGAGACAGCTACGTATTCCCTAGGCTCGACTGCATCCCTATCAATAGCGGGAGAGTGGCTGCGGCTGTAAAGCTCAGCCACGGCTGATTGATCGACCATCGAAGAGGCTGGTGTAAGCTGTGAGGCGATGGGTTGTTGGGGTGCTTTAAATCCTGCGTGGTCGAACCAGAGTTCGTTGATGGCGTCGAGCGATGCGTCGTTCTGAAGAAAGAAGGGCGCAAATGATTGATCGCCGCCGTAGTTGAGCCATCCGTTGGTATCGAAGGCATCGCCAAACAACATGGAGGGTAGCGGTGCTGGTATTATATTCGCAGAGTTGAAATTTGCCAACATGTCGCCAGTATCAAACAGGATGCCATGCTGATGGCTTTCGAAGCCGATAGATGAGCTATGCTGTGCATCAAGCTGGGGATCGATGGCTGGGACATTGACGTCGAGATTGCCGGGTTCAGATAGATCGATGAATGGATCGTGGGCTGGAGAGATGTAGTTTTCGGCGTAATTTGCCTTGTTAGAGCCGTTATCCTGAACAGTCGCGGGCGGTGAGAGCGGTGAGTTTCTGCTATTCCTGTTGACACTGATGCTTTCCATGACCTCAGCATTGACTGGAGCTTTTTCTCGATTCCGTTTGCTGCTTGGTCTATCAGAGCTGATCTCGGACATCTTTCGCTTCGCATGAGGTTCGTAGTAGCAATCATTATCTTGTTGCCGACATCTTTGGCACGGGTGCTCTCCGTCACACCTCACCTTTGATGCGCTGCAAGGCTTGCAAGCTTGTGATACTCGACGGCGATCATTTGGACGGTCGCGGCTATCTGGACGGTCCGCACTCAGATGTAAGGTTGTATGATGGCGAGCAAGAGAGTCGCTACTGTGGTCAGCGCGAGGGCAGATCGGAGGGTGCGCGGGTAGTTAGGTCGCAACCAGGTTGGCGGGGCTTTCTTACACGCGACCAAAGCTTTGTCCACATTCGGAGCATGTGAATGGCTTCTCCTTTGTATGAGTGCGGAGGTGTCGTTGGTAGTGTTCCTTGCGCTGAAATGGGAGGTTGCACGTCTCGCATGAGAATTCCGGCTGAGTGCTAGGCGGGCTCATAATGCTGCAAAGGTATGGCGTTGTTCAATTTCTATGCGAACAGCGATGAACAAAGGCGCGCAGGCGTGAAGCATGAAAAATAGCACGACGAAGCTTGGGGGGAAAAGGGCTGGACTCTATTCGATGATCTTCAACCCCGGATTAACTAGATCACCTGCAGGGTCCACTTGCTTACCCCGGAATTTAGCACATACGACTCCAGATGATTAATACGGAAAATCGGAAGCCTTCCGATGAACTGCTTTATGAGGAGGCTTCAAGACCATTTCTCAACTTGGTCTAGTGTGATGAGTGGCTTCGAATCTGCCTCGGAGGTTTGGTTCAAACAATCATTACTAAGCGGCGTCGGGTTAAGATTACAGTCAACGTCTCAACCCTTGACAGCTTCACCCAGCTAACCTAGAGCCGCTCCGCGATCTTGTCCTGTACTAGCTCCCCAGAATTTCCGTATCCTAGTCAGCTATCGGCTTATCTTTTAGACCTTACTGCGTACCTCTTATATCCTCGGTATCTTTCCAGTTTATTTCTTTGTTGTTTTCAACGCCTTGTAATCACCCAAAGCAAATGGGCGAAATAGCGACCATTTCGCATGGCTCGAGCTAAGATTCGCAACGTTGGTGGCCAATGCTTGCTTAAGAGGTCCAGTCTGCTCCGCACTACCGGAGTCATCAATCTCAAAAGGAGTCTTTAACCGGATCAAATTGAAGTGTGGACTCTATATAGTAACTTTACAAGACTGTAATCGTCTTTCTAGTGTAAATACCTTTGAACTGGTCGTTTGGTATTTCTTTCTCGAACTTTATGGTACCGATACGCTGAAAAACGGTATGCTGGTGCGTAGGTTGGAAAAGAGCAAGACAGTAAAGAGTCTTAAACTTATCGCCATATAGGAAACGCCCGTTCTTTACCCAACACTTATCTCGCACAATAGGTAAGCAAAAATATCGCCCCTTAGCTTCATCCAATCGTTCGAACTTTCTAGATGAGTTATCAACTATACCCTGCTCACACAGATCTGGAGTCAGACTGTCTAAGTAGGATAAGAGAGTGACCAGCTTGTTGGAGGTGTCTTGTGTCTTTTCATCGGGGTATAACACACCACCCCAGGTGTCAAAATTACCACCGTCGGTAAGCTTTGGCAGGTATGTTGTAGAATCGTCGATTTCAATGTAACCTTTGGAATTGACCTTTGGCATGTCTTGATGTTTCAAGGTAAGTGGCCCGATGAGGTGTCCCCGAAGCTTAATATATCCGCCTTGAACAACACCTGTACTGTGGCCCTCAACGGCATGTTTCAGCCAAACTGATTCAACCGAGACAACTGTGTCTTCTGCAAAAGGCGCAAGACCCGCTAGCCGAATGGGACCTGACATGGAAGCCCATGACCAAGAGGGGGCAGTGTAATGGGACGTTCGTCTTGAGCTGGTGAAAGTGCTGTCAATCCCCCAACACAGAGCCTGAGGCAAATAGGATTGCCATAGACCAGCGAGATACTGATCAGACATCTTTTGAGTTTGGTAAAAGTTTTGTGCAACTCCAGAAAAAGCAATCAGCCGGTCCGTCTCGTGGGTCAAAGTGGTCTCAACATACTCTTGAACATGCCTGTCCCAGGTCTCGACCGATTGGCGCTTGGATTCTGGTATCATCTGATTGCTTTTCATGCCTCGGAAGTGTCCTGCCCTTGGGTAATATTCTGGATATCTTTCGCAAGCTACATTCTGTAGGCACTGCCACCATAGTTGGTTATGGCTGAGGATAAGAGATCGAGACGAAAGGTACCATTCTTGAAAGACCCAGGCCCTCTTCCTCAATGGGGAGTCCGTAATATCCTCCCAGAGGACGTCATATTCAAGTTTGAGGTCTATGTCTGTCTCATTATCCCAGGAGGAAGTCAATGACAGACGCTCCCTTATACTGGGATCCCTTCCCCGGAAGCTTACACCATTGCTATCGCTGGCTGCAGCGGAGCATATGTTGAGTAGAGAACAGCCATAGACCTTCTTCATTTTTACAGCCTCGTGCTCCCAGTCGTCTTTGTCATCCTGAATAATGCAAAGAGAGTCGATCCAGATAAAATAAATGCCCAGACGAGAGGACCAGGAAATAGCCTCCTGGTATTTCTTGGGCAGATCTGCCACTTGAATCCCGGCACAAAGTTGGGTCATATTATTGGTTTTGAGCGTCATCATCTTCTGGTTGCCCCAGCAGTGAGATAAAGAGGCGTAAGGTCCGGTCGATCTTGTGCAAGTCTGGACAAGTCGAAGCCGCTCGGAGTCAATGATCTCCAACAATCTCGTTGGGCGATATGACAAATCACCCCTCTGACATATTTCATGACTGCTAATGCACTCTTGCATCCACTTTTGAGGCAGTTCAGAGTCAAAAGGATCATTTGGTAGAGTGTTAATAGAAGGTAGTCGACTCCTCTCTGTTTCTCAGGTTAGAATATTCAACTATCATGGGCTACACGCACTTCTTACCCTCAGATATTTTATTTCTAAAAGCCCAGCCATCAGCACCTGGCGATGGGCGGATATAAAGTAAACTAAAGTTAAGTCCCGATTCTTTTCTTTGGTAGAAAATGTTGTACTCAAACTTCTCCAAGGATTGTTGAGGAACATTGTCCCAGGAACGGCTTTTCACAATACTCGTGCAAATGAAGCAGCCACGATCAGACGCAGCCAGTAGATCGACTCTGTTGTGATGCGGGAGCCACTGGTCGATATCCGGAAGCTTTCCTTTGAACATGGCATCGCAAAGAGTGCAAAGCCTTGATGGTGGAGAAGCCATGGCTTTTATTTAATGTTTGAATTTGATATATTTGTTAAGTTGAAATGGGCCTTTTTAATGCATCTTGCTGCTTACTGAGGGGTTGTGGCTGAGTTGTCTAGTCTGCCTGATAAGGCAGCCACCAGTTCCTTGTCAGCGTCTGACATTTTGGTTAAGCGAGGCACATTCAGGCCTCGAGGGTGCATGGTTTGTATGTCTCTGACCAGCAAAGATTCCTACCGTCTCTGGAGAAATTTCTGAACGCCTTCTTGATTCACGAGGGTAAGGCTGTGTCTTGAATAGAACAATGCGCTACTTTGTCGGCACTCGCGCGGTCGGTGTCCTGGTACACACTGTAGAAGCCGATTATATGACGGACAGCGGAATGGCTTACACCAAGAACCGCTGTTCCCCTACCAAAGTCTACCTGCTGTTTTCCCTCACCCCCTAGCGAACTTAACTAGTTCTGTCAGTTTGCTTGCAGCTTAGCCATTACTCTTGCAAAGCCGCAGCTCAGGCGAGGCTATCAAGATCTGCAGCGCTGACGATCTCTAGACTCTCCGGCGTTTCAGCTTCGGCCGAGAGCCGAATGGGGAAATGGCTTGGTCTTGAGATGCCACGAGACGGGCGTGCTGATCAGTGGATACGAAAAAGGGGTCTTGCACCATTCTGCCGGATCATCGCGTTCTGACTCTGAACTGTCATGTCAGTTATTTTTCGGTTCGGAAGATATCGACCGATCTCACGAACCGAGCCGATCACTTTGCGGGGTGAAACCTTCTTGTCGTCAACAATCATTAATTAATCTTGAGATACGCTATCTAACTACTATAAAGTGAGATTGGAAATGAACTAAACATTATATCTGGTATCTTCAACACGCCGAACGAAAAAGGGAAATAACCAATCTACACAACCCTGAACTCGACTGTCTTCTTGATCACGTTGCCCTTAAGGTCCATATCCTCCAGGTTAATTGACCCGTCGCCTTGTGAGGAACCGCCCTCAATGATATGATCTGTAGAATCATTTCGTGTCTTGTGAGTGCGTGTGCCGCCGTCAACACCAACGACATGCTCTGTTCTATTTTGCGCAAAGTCGTCCTTCTGGGTTGAGGTGAAGCGACCAGGTTGGCTGCTCTGATGGACATAGCGATCGCGAGAGGATGGGTAATCCTGGGTACCATTGAACTTGAGTTTGGATGAGAGAAGATCGATACTGCAGAAGTTAGATCAATGGCTACAAAAAATTGGACAGATGCAGGAGGACTTACTATAAGACCATGGAGTACAGACAGAAGACGGCGTAGAAGAACCGGTCCAATTGGGTAGCAATGTTCTCCGCCGTTTGGCCAGCCGTCTTGAATGAATGCGTCACAGCGCGAAGAGTACCCTGCAGAGCCAGAAGAGCGACTCGAATTTCTGTGCTTCGGGCCAAGTATTGGAAAAGACCACCACTTCGCGCGATCTCGGCAGATGAAGTCTTAGCCGATGTAAAGAGGACGATGAGGAAGTATGCGCTGAGGCATTCGAGCGACGCGATGAGACCGAAGTAGGCGATGTGGATATGGTTGATGGTAGTCAAGAGGTCCTCATTGCCGGCGAGGATTGATTTGACTCGGAAGGTGATGATGACGACGCGAACGATACAAATGCCGGCGATGCCTGACCAGAAAATCGACATGAAGACCCTCCATCGCGTACCTCGAAGGACTCGTTTTAGGATGATGTAACTGTAGAAAAGAAGGCCGGCTTCTTGCAGCTAGTTACCGTCAGCGCGGGGCGTCCAATTGAGTCATGCATCAATCATACCAGCCAGAAAATATCAGCAAACACCGACGCGATCGCAAGCATCATAGCAGGATGCTTCTGGTAATACACATAGTAACACAACCCATTAGCGATAGCTCCCGCCGCTGACGAAAGCATCGGCACAGCAGCGAGGAGGGTCCAATTGGTGATACCGCAGACGAGACATCCCAGCAAGACATTGCCCATGCAGATGGTCATCAAAATAGACCAGCTGAGCTCGAAAAACACGGGCACCGCTGCATCCGCCATTGTCGATCAAGGTAACGTCGAAGGGTGGTATGGATGGTACGAAGAACGAGTAATGGGACAGTCGGAGAAAATAGAAGGAAAGAAGAGAAGGAAAAAGCAATGTGACATTGATGGCGTTAAATGAAGATCTTGGCCTCGATGATCACCCTCCTTTCCAGCTAGTTGGATCTCAGCTGCACCGCTGTCATATCATAAAGTTCCCGATAACCGCCCCCTTCGATAAAAGGCAAGTGGTCGATTAACTAGTTTTACGACCATTGTAAATTAGAGAGGGATACCCTTGGTTCAATGGCGTCGGATACAGTGCTCTCCGCAGTAAGAGATTGGCTCGTTGGTTCTGCGTCGCTGCGAGACGACATCTGTGCTCAGGCTATACGGACAAGTGAGTGACGGGTTCTCCGCAAGTGGCAGCCTAACCCATGGGGAGGCGTCAACGGTTGGGTACATCGGTTTCGAACTAACGAGCTTGGTCAAACAAGCAGCGCCTAGCTAATCCCGTTCTGTAAGGTCTTGACTCGTGGTTTTGCGCGTGGGGAAATGAGGGGGAGAGAGCAGATCAGAACACGCATTTATTTAAAGTTTGGACTTCGGCATCTGGTCTAGGCAGGCATTTTTCGCTTTCCTTGTATCTAAAGGGTAAGGTTGAGAAGCCGGGCTACCGGGGTAGATCGTTAGGGCGGTTTATTTTCAGCCCTCCTTTACGGTAATTCGTATCAGGATGTGAACCCCTGTTTCTTTGGAATGAGCTGGACCAAACTCTATTGACCCCCCTTCTCTCCTGATGATTTCTAGTCGGAACAAGTTGTGTTGCTTTTTGGGCTGGGCTAATGCACCAAATGCCTGATGGCATCATGCCATGTGTTCAATTAACAGGGCTGGTAGGGACAGAAAACGCCAGAGGCAGAGATCTAGAATGACTGAGGGCGACTAGCTAACCGAGTGATCCGTCTCCCGATGTGATCAGTGCCCACGGAATGTGGGTGGGTGCGCAGCCGAGTTGCCGTCCGCTCAAGGACAAGGCGTCTTACGTCTTACTCATGCATCAGCATGTCTCAGAGATAAAGAATCCTTCCAACTCAAAAGCTCCTTCGCATTAAATATCTCTTCCCTCTTCACACCATCTCCGTCGCAGCGGCATTTCATCTACTCTAGCACAGCCGTTGCAACCGTTTCATTCTCTTGGTTTCTGGGGTAGAATCAATTCGAGACCCGGGGGAAAATGCCTGATCTTGATAACCTTGGTTCTCCCCTCCCGTGGCGTTTATCATATCCCGGTGTGATAGGCGAAAGGAGAAAAGACGTAAGCCACAAATCGGAGCTTCGCCGATGTTGGGAATAGACCATCGGCGCCACAGACATTCTCACATGTCATCCTAACTGCCGCGTGGCTTGAAGAAGTCAAGGTTGATAGGGCAGCTGAACGGTGATTGATATTAGCGACCCTGGGTAACCCACTATCCCACAATACGTATGACTCGAGCGCAGCGGGCCGACGCTACTGAGTCAATATTGTACATCGAAAATAAGGCTAAAAAGATCATTAGTCAAGGTTCGTCTGGACTCGTCTTTGTAGCTAATATTTATGTAAAATGGCGGAAAGAATAGGGGATGAAAGTAAATCTTTGTTATGTCCCATTAATTGGCGTAGAGTTTACAGGGCATCGTGGTATAAGACCCCAGTTTTCATCTTGAATAGATTGATAAAGTATCATTGAGAGATTAAATCGACACGATGAAATTTCCTCTTTAGGTTTTAAGCTTTTTATAACCCAGTCCCTATGCTTAAATTTTTTATCTTCGTGTTGGTACCAGCGCCAGATCCAACAGTATAGACCCTAAACTTTCGGGATGAACACATTGCAAACTTCATGACATGGCGCATTCGAGATCACAGTCCCCTTTAGACTAACTTGTGACCTGAGAGACAATAACCTCGCGGGTATGCACGGACCGTCACCCGGGTCGAACCTGTTGGTCTTTGCGGAAAGGGAGAGGGTCCTTGAACGCGGAGTCTTCCGTGATTTTCAACTAACTCAGTAGTCGGAGAAAAGAAGTCCGGCACAGATGGTCGAAGCTCGAGGGTTGGTATGAAAAACGGAGTCTATCCACTCTCCATATTTTTGCAAAAGCTCCAGGGTAGCCCACTATCATCGTGTCTCTCATTACGTGAGATGCTAAGTTCAGATCTTTATTGAGAATGTGAGGCTGGAGTAAAGCTGACTCAAGTCTCTTGTTGCGTACATAATTCTCCACATTTTGGATATTGTACATGAGCTCCTCACGAGGGTATACATTTGGTGCAGGCATATTAAGGTCTATCTCTAATATTCGATCTGCTTCCCCTAATGACATGCTAGTACACCGTACATCCCCAACAATTGCCTACTATGAATTCCGAACGTGAGCGTCGTCAAATACGTTATCCGAGAACTCATCAAACCACAACTGTGGAAAAGAATCAAGATTGAAGAACGGATTCGAACTTGTAGTCGTGTCATGACTCGTTTCATCCACCCCTTCAGCAAAGACGTATCCAAAATCCGTGTATGGGAAAGCCGGTATCTGTGGGGCCTGCCCCGGAAAAGCCGGGGGTTCTTGCTCCACTGACACCGTACCAAGTCCCCTTGTCAAAATATCGATGCTACGCTGTATCCCAGGGCAGCTGACCGTGATGGCGTTCAGAGCCCTCATAAACATCTTGAATCGCTGGGTAGTATCAGGCCTGCCGTTTTTCATGTCTTGCACGACGACTGTGGCTGCGGTGTAGGTGCAGTAAGCCATGATATATGTGAAGCGGTGGAAGCCAAAGGTGTTATCGAGGAGCTTGAGAAGTTGCTCTACGGCTTGAGAGGCTTCTTGACATGCTTTCCAGCAAGCTGGGTTATTGAGAAATGGTCGGTGAAGTAGGATTATGGTGGTATGGTATAGCATTCTGAACATATGTTAGATTGGGTGATATGCCAGGGCATTGTGCACTTACTGCTGGGCTACGAAATGTGTAGGCGGACATGTCTGAGATTGATAGTCCACATGCAAAGCTGGTGGTAAACTCGAACGCCAGGAGTGCAGCCTCTCCCTGGTATTCTGTACAAAGTCCAAGACGTCTTTCGTTCTTTTACTTCCATAAACACTAAAAAGAATATCATTGATGATAAGGCTGATCTTGCAAGTATATGCAAAACACAGTAACAAATGTGATGGTCTCGGCTGATAATTCTGGAGAGCTTCATCATCGGGGATGGGATAAGGCGGCCATAACTCGGTTTCTGGCTCCTCTGGTAAAGCAGGGTCCCATTTCGGTGGCTCAGGTAGTGATGGTGTTCTTCCAAGGTACAGACTCAATGTTTTATCCCAGAAAAAGCAAGACCATGCGAGATGACGCCCGAGTTGCATCCATACAATATCCTCAGACTTGCCAGGTGATAGCGAGAAGAGACCGATATCAATAGCAACTCGAAATGCCATCCCGCCGTACAGCCAAGCTTGTGATACAGATCCTCGACCAACTTCGCGAGCACTAAACTGCAGCAGTGCTTGGACTAGTGGTATAGATCCTTCTTTGTGTATCTCATGGCTGAACTCCAACTTTGCCCTGGCAAGCAGTTGTTCTGTTAAATGCCGCTCCCTGAAGCGCGTTGAATGCAGACATAATACGCTCAATAGAAACGGAGAGAAGAATTTCCCACTGACTGCAGCGTCGCGAAGGAACAAAGCTCTTGGAACAAACATAAAGTTAGCGTGTACCCAGGTCCAATGCGTGGCAAAGAGACGCCGGATCACATCCTGAGGAATGCTGAGATAAACTGCTGCGCTCTCGACGGCTTGATCCTCCCAGAACTTCAACTCGGGTGTTTCCATGGGCAAAGGCTGTCGAGTCTCGGGGCTGTGTGCGACGGTGATTTGACCTGTCGTCCCTTGCGATGGCGTATCTCGGGGATCGTGAACTGCTGACGTGGTATCGTAGTAAGCACGAGCGGTATCCAGAGTACCATCCGCAACCTCAATAGTCGGAAGTGGTTCTACAAGCGCTGATACTCCCGTGTCTTCTGCTGGGACTGTAGCGATAGTTCGTGAGGGAGCAATACTGTTTCCGTTGTTCTGAAGGTCTTTGATCGTCTGTTCGAGCTGAGCGATCTTATCCGCCATAGCGCGAATCTGCGTCATGGGCGGTGGTCGATCATATTGACAAGTCTCATTGTAGGCTATGCAGATACCGCAGACAGGCTGGCCTCCATCGCATCGGACTTTGCGGGCACGACAGTTTTTGCATGTCAACCGGGCGGTTTTCTTTGGGCGGGGCGGGGATTCTCGTCGCTCGCGCCTTGTTTTGGGCATTATGGAGTTTCTTTACAGGCATATGAATACGGTGACATGGAATAAGAGGTTGATATCGTTTTGGTGGGATTAAGATTGAGTTGGCTCATCGTGGCCTCAAGGATCGATGTCAAGCTGATGACAAGTTGAGATGAAGTGAGCCCTAGACGACCTTGATTAGTGACTCTGGTTTGGGTTAGCGTTCTCCACTCTACGAGATGTACGCCATCTTATTGGATGATGAAGAGCAAGTTGAGCGAACATCGATACTGAAGAACCGTGTTTGCTTGTTGGTTTATAATACTCTACTTTTTACGGCCTGATCAAATATCTAATATGTCTAAGCTACTCTATTTCCTTTCTCTTCCCCTCTCAGCAGCGCCATCGTAATCTCCGCAACTGCCATACCACTCTGACTTTGATTCTCAACCGTCGAAGCTCCAACATGAGGCGTTAAGACAACATTCGGCAACGCCAGCAGCTCCGGGTATGCCTCAATGGTCGGAGGCTCGACCACCATGGCATCAAGACCAGCACCAAACAGCTTTCCGCTCTCCAGTGCAGCTAACAATGCAACCTCGTCAACGATTCCACCCCGAGCGCAGTTGAGCAGAATTGCCCCGTCCTTCATAGTGTTAAACTCTGCGGTTGAGATAATGTTCTCGGTGTCTTTGGTAAGAGGTAGATGAAGGGTTACTACATCTGATGCGCTCAAGAGATCATGTAGTGTTGAGGCCTGGCGAAATTTGCTTTCTCCAAAAGTGCTGAGCCACTGCTTTCCATCCGAGAAGGGATCATAAGCGACGATACTGCCCTCCGTCGCTCCAACCCACTTCCTAGCAACAGCGAGCCCAATATTTCCCATCCCAACAACTCCCAATGTCTTCTTGAATAAGCTCTTTCCAAGCGTCTGACTTCTCACAACCGTTTCCCCATTTCTGGTCCGCCGGTCAATCTCAGCGACTCGTCGTGACAACGTCAAAGCCAACGCGAGTGTAAGTTCAGCAACCGCTTCTCCGTTGAGACCGGGGGTGTTGTAAACTTTTATACCCGCTGCAGCAGCTGCTTTGAGATCGATGTTGTCGACGCCAACGCCTTGCTTGACGATGTATCTCAACTTCTTGCATTTGGAGAGCTCATCTGCGCCGAGACGAGTCTCGCTACGGAGCATAACTGCAGTGGCTTTCTCTGTATATTGGCTCTTGTTTGGGTCTGTTGGAAGGACGATATTGATGTCGGATGATTGTTCCAAGGCTGCGATAGCGTCTGGATGGTAGGGGTCTAGTACGTAGACAGTTGGTTTGGAGTCAGCCATGATGACGAATGTGGAACGAAAGATGGTGAAATATTAGATCTGGAAATGCTAGCACTAATAACTTGAGTATTGAAGTATTGTTCAACAATTTATACATTAAGCAATGTGACTTTTGGCCGTGTTCTCCGTGCAAGTTTGGTCCGGGATATCTTCCCGGAATTTGTCCCGGACAATCTCCCGGGAACTTGCCGAGAACCCAGTGTGCATATCAACCCGCAAAAACCCATGTGAAATTTGTTTCTTGGAAAATATCATCTATAAATACTTCCAATCAGTGTAAATGAGCATGTTAAGGTCAATTCCCACGGTCCTCGTCGCCAACCGAACTCCATTTCAACGTTACATCTCTACAACCGCGACGTTATCCACCATGGCATCTCAAGAGCTTTCGCTGGCTGAGAAGCTTCGCGCATACTCTACGTAAGTATCTAAGAAAATAACATAGGGAGAGTCATACTGATATGAGTTCTGGTACAGATGCGATGTATCAGACGCATTACTCAAAGTGGGCGTTCCCCACGGCGGTTTTCTTCCCAACTTGAGCATGTGGTCGCCTGTACGACAAGAGGGCGACCAAAAGCTAATTGGACCTGCGTACACTGTCAAATTTGTCCGCAACACTCAGACCAACGCACCAAAGCTCAAGGAGCATTACGTACGAACCCACAATTGTCGACAGAAACCACTACTAACGGCTATTATAGATTGACACTATCCCGAAAGATCATGTAGTCTTTATCTCAGCGCCCCATGGAATCTTCAACGCTGTCTATGGTGGTCTGATGAGCACCCGAGCCAAGTACTCTGGAGCCGTCGGCACTGTTGTCGATGGTACATTTCGAGATTTGCAGGATCATCGCAAACTAGATTACCCAGTAGGTCGGTAAGATCGTGGTTGCGGTTTTAACTAACGGACTGAAGGTCTTTGCTCGCAATGTCGGTACACCGAGCTTCTACGAGGTTGCTCGCCCAAGTGAGGTACGACTCTTCCCCCGAGCACTGAACGCTCAATGGATTACTAAGGCATGATAGATCAATGTACCTGTGAAGTTGCAGGACCCTGCCCTCGATGTCACGATTAATCCTGGCGATATCATATTTGGAGATTTAAACGGGGTTGTTTGCGTGCCCAAGGAAACGCTGTCTCAAATTGTAGAAATTTTGCCGGGACAGGTTGAGGCTGACGATAACATGGCGCGGGATATCGCTCAGGGCAAAACGTTCACAGATGCAAAAAAAGAGTATCGTTGAGGATATAAAGGGCAGACGGTAGGATATATCCATGCAGCTATAGAAAGAAAGAGAAGCGTATTACAGGTTTGTAATTCAGGAGCATATAACCTCAGGGTGGAACGGGAATAACAGCTTGTAAGCGGTAATACTCGGAGATGGCCGGATTTAGATAAGCACGATAAGCGATTTCACGTTCGTTAGCGGGTTCACAACAACAAACCCGAAATGCTGACGAGACCGCCCAAGCTATAAAAAGACGCCCTCAAGCAACTTTGAGCTTTTCTATATCTCAGGATTCATTTTTGATCACTTAGTCAATATGACCGTGTTGCGCTGGGGAATGCTCGGAACGAGCTTCATCTCCGACGTCGTCGCCCGCTCCATCCTCGCCAGCCAAAACTCCACCATCGCTGCAGTCTTCGGCCGCAACGAAGCCCGCCTGACAGCGTTCGCCGACAAACATGGCATTGCAGAACGATACACTTCCATCGATGAGCTGCTTGACAAGGCTGAGATAGACGTTGTGTACGTCGGTCTGCCGAATCATATGCATACCCCCGCAGTGCTGGCGGCTGCTAAGCGAGGCAAGGCGATCTTGTCCGAGAAGTCGCTTGCGACGACGATGGAGGATACCAAGGCGATTGAGAAGGCTGTGAAAGATGCGGGTGTTTTCTTTTTGGAGGGACTTATGTATCTTACGCATCCGTTGATGAAGAAGACGCAGGAATTGCTTCTAGAGGGCAAGATTGGGACAGTGAGAGGTGTATCGGGGTATTACTCTGCTAATATCTGGAAGAAGGCGAATCCTCTGAGCATGGGGACTATCTACAATCTGGGTTGTTACCCAGTCTCACTGCTGCACTTCGTCATTGAGACAGCGTTTGGCAGCGATGCCTTCGCAAAGCGCCAAATGCACGGCTTCGGCAATATCTCAACAGAAGGCAGCGTCCATGTCCGCGACGCATCACTGACAGTCCGCTTCGACAATGGCGTTCTTGCAAGTCTTCAATCGACAGACAGCTACGGCAACGACTCTTCCTTCGCGATTCTTGGAGATAAGGGCAGGATCAGATTCATCACGAACCCGTGGCTACCCGTCGCAGGCGATAATATCATCGAGATCAAGACCTACGGCGGTTCGACGGAACAAGTTATCGTACCTGCAGAAATGGACGCGTTTGGATATCAGGTGAAGAAGGTGGAAGATTATTTATCCCGCGGTGTTAAGACAGCTCAACGGCCTTCGCCGAACGTTGATCAGAGTGTTGAGATCATGGGGCTTTTGACGGAGTGGGAGGCTTTGATTCAGAGTCAACATAAATAATTGTCTCTACCAAAACAAGGTCATTATTCAATGCTGCATAGAAAGTCGAACCGTAAAGATTACTTAGCTTGGGGCACGATAATGACGTTTTGTGGAATTCTTCATGTTTCTTCCGCTAGCGAAATCGGCATAAGGAACGAGAAGTGAGGGTGGTGACGTCAGCGTTACGAGCTGAGCTGAGTTCAGCTCCAACGTCTTCCAGAGACGTAACGGCTCCGTATTTATTCCAACTTACTGCGCTTTTATTCTCTCAATCATTTCAACAAACAACTCTCGCGTCTTCTCCCAATTGATCAAATTAACTCCCAATTGTAAAAATGTCCGAATCACTTGCCGCTTTCCGGTCCGGGAGGAGTGACGACCTCCGGAAGTTCGCGGAAGAGCACTTCCAGCACGAGTACGTCCAACCGCTTTCTCTCATTCTCAACTGAAGCATGTAGGTGCTAACGTCGATAAGTTTGAACGAAAATGACCGCGATATCTTGAGGACCGCCGGAAGCAAAGTCTCAACCCATGCCGCGGTAGGCTCGCTGCTCGGCCTTGGTTTTGGCGTCTTGTGCGCTTTCAGACTACGAAAAATGCGATTGGCCTACTTCAACGCTTTTAGAGCTATGGAGAAGCCTGTTGAGGTTAAATTTGCGGATGGCCGTACCCGTACGTCATATCTTGCATCTCGTATTACACTACGAAACTGACTTCTTTACAGAACCTATCCCAGATCTCACCGCCCAGCTTGCGCCTTCAAAATGGGGTGACGCAGCCACATATTTCTTCTTTTCAGTCGGCGGTCTGTTTCTAGGTGGTGAAACAGGTCTTCTCTCAGGTACTGCGTCAGCGTCACGCACCATCACGAAGAATCCTGAGGCCAAGGAGCGGATAGAGAAGGCATGGAAGAACTACCGCATTGACGTTTTGAAGCAAGAGATTAAGCAGCTAGAGGGAAAGTCAAAGCTTGAGCAGCTCTTCAGCTCATGAGGAAAGATGTATAATTTATGGGGCACTGGGGTCTCAGATAATCTGGAGAGGGTTGAAGATATGAATAAATGAGCATAACCGAGAATTTCGGGGTTCAGTGAGAACGATAAATGCTGAATAAGACGATTGGTCTTTTGATATAGATGACACCACGGACTGTGCAAGTTTTCAGGACATCCGAAGCTGGAAGCTAGAATTATGCACCAAAATGCACATATGGTACCCAGTGTAATGGAAGGCCAGGAATACCTTGTCCATCTTCTTCATCGAGAGAAATAATATCTCTTTCGATATCCACGTCCCTCTTCTCCTTTCCAGGCCCATTCTCAGCGCCATAGGTCTCATCAAGCCACTGATCTCTCTTTGCTTTCGTAGCAACATGAACACCACGACACACCGACTCATCCGACATGTCTCCCTTGAGCATTTCCTCGTATATGATAGCAGCCATATCGACACAAGACTGATCATTTACCTCCCACAATGCTCCTATGACATGCCGAAACCCAGCTAGTTGACATGCACTAATAAGATGGATACCTTCATCAAAGAGCTTTTGGCTTTTGATCTGTCCTGTACCGCAGGCAGATAAATAAGCAAGAAATGGACCCTCCCGATGAAGGTTGAGCTCGAGGAGGCTTGCTACTGTAAGGGGATTTGTTTCCCAGTCCCTGAGGTATAGTTGACTTTTGGAAGGATCAGCTGTATCAGTGTATCCGTGCCCTGCGAAATGGAAGATCTTGCACTTTCGTAGGTGTGATAGCACATCTTCTCTAATGGGCTCTGACTCAACAGGCTTGAGCTTCATCCTGTGACAGATATCTCTCAGTACGTTGATTTCCTTTTCTGCAAAAGCTAATCTTCGGTGACCAGGCGTTTCACCAGCAGACACCAATAGCGCCTCATCGTGAGAAACTGGGGCCGTCCTTCGACTCTGTATAATAGCTGATACTGAGGTAGCGTATGAAGACATAACTCTGTCCATCACCGTATCGCCGTTTCGTTGACTATGCCGCCCTGCAGCATGGATAGGAAAGGTACTCAAAGAGCCAGTCAGAATCCACCATACTCTTCTCATCCCCCCCTCGCGCGGTGCTCCAGTGAAACCCAGCGCATTTAGTATGGGTTCAGCAACGACATCCCACAGCCATTCGAGAACCTTTAGACTGCCTCGACCTAATGATTGATACTTCGAGTCGATGTCACTCTTGCTCAGGCTCGGAAGATGAACAGCACTGAAACCATCTCGCTGGATGATTATGGCGTCGCAAAGCAGAGACCCGACGTTGACCACAATGACAGGGCCGAGGTCAGCTGCACGCTTCATCCCTTCCACATCGTCAGGTCTCAGAAAGAATTTAAACCCCGGTTTGGCACGTATCTCCTCCAGCAATGCTGAAATTTGCTCTCCGGTGTCATATCTGTGACTCATCTCATTTCCCCAAACCTCTTCGCCCAGGGCAAAGTCGGATCCAGGAACCGAACCTGTGTCAAGCTGGTCTCGAAGACGATTATACCTAGCGGATAGTTTCGGATATTCCCCCTCCAAACCTTTGATATCGGCCCGAAGCAGATTGATCGAAGATGCCATGACTCCTCGAGCCATCTCAAGAAACTCAAGAGCAATTCCTGCGGGCTTATCCACTATCAAAGCAAGCGATGCTGTCTCGGCTCCCAAACCTGAAAGCTTGCTTGCTTCACGCTGTATATCAGTGTTTTGTAGTGAAAACGATCTGAACAGTGACAGATGATCGATGGTTTCGGCGCCAGCCTTGTATGCCTCGTCCAAATCACGATTCCAGACGCAAGCCTGCATAAGAGAGTAACCAGCCTCAACGCGAAGAAACACGGGGGCCCTGAACTCACGTAGGGTGAGTCGATATAAGGAAATAGCTTCCTTGAGGTCATCGGTTGATTCCGACTCAGAATATCGAAGTTGAAGCCTGTTTGCAAGATTGAAATGACGTAGGGCTTTGTCTGGATGATCCGTCGGCGTGGCAGTTAGGGTTTCTCTCCCGATTCGGATCGCCTCTTCGAGTTGTTCTGTGTTTCCAGTTTTGCCATATGCCTCAGTATACACTCCCCCAAGGTTACTCAGTCGCACAGCACGCCCAATGTCGCCGTCAGCAGTCAGATCGACGGCTTCTTTAGCAACACGGATCGCTCTTTGAAAATCATCATCACGTCCTGTTTGTCTATATCGGAGACTCAAAATAATTCCAATGTTTCCAAGGCATCGGGCTCGACTCTTCTGTTTCGTTGGCAAATGATCAAGGATCTGATCTACCACCACTTTGGCGGCCTGGTAATCGTCTTCTTCCCGGGTCTGAGAATACTTTTCTCCCAGCCTATCACAAAGGGACTGCAGCCTTCGCTGCCGATCCTTAGAGTTGAGCGGAGTGTCGTCGACAGCTTGTTGGCACGCTCTTATGCTATCATCCAAATCTGCAGACGTTCCGGTCCTCAAGTATCGTTGAACGAGGCGCTGGCCAAGAATCCATACATTTCTTGCATGTTCTTCTGAGCTTTGATCCGGGATATTGATGATGTCCTCTGAGACTCGAATCGCTGCCTGCAGATACTCTACGTGTCCGAATGCCAAGTACCCTTTGAAAAGTGAATCATCGTAGTTCCGAAATCGTGACTTGAGTTGGGGATGATCGATATTTGTGACCGATAGTATGTAGTCGTGCATATTGAACACCTTTTCCAAATCATCTTCTTCGTGGAGCCTGATTGCCTTTTTGCTAATGAAATGACAAGCTGATTGCAGAATTGTAACATACGACGGATCATCCTTTTCTACCGCATTCACGGCCTCGTATGCTAATCGAGAAGCTTCTCTAGCATCGCTCTCAGATTCTGTCGCATCACACCGAAGGCTTAGGCCGAACGCGAGGCCAATGAGCCACTCAGCTCTCTTGGCATCGTCACCGGATGAACCATCGACAGCTTGTTGCAGTAAGGTGATGGACTCCTCGAGAGCACTCAAATCTCCATGTGGTCGTAATAAAAGGTAATACTTTCGAAGTGCATGTGCAAGTAGAGTCGTATGGGAATAGAAATTGGGGTCGTCTTGCAACATCGTCTCCAAGCTGTTTCTCAGATTTGCAATAGCTACTTCCAATTCCTCCAAAGTCAGGCTCTCGGCGGAATCGTCTGCCATCGCTTCAAAGCCTTCGGAAGAGCCTACGATAGAGCTTCTGGTGGTGTATCATCCGACAGTGTTGCCAGACCAGAACGAGTGACGTATGTAGCTTGTCAAATATGCAAATCTCCCTTATCATCGATGATGACGGTTGAAAGCAGGCTCCCAACTCACAAAGGCGGCTGCATAAAACCCCTCACGACGGAAAGGTGGCATCACCTCACTGGCTGGAGCACTCGATTGTGGCTGCATGACTGCAGAATAGTTTCAGCTGGGCGATAAATCATCGAACCGGCTTAATGATAGTAGTTGAGTGTCACACTCTCCACAGGAAGAGGGTCAGCAGATGAGTTACCTAAGTTGAGGCTCTGCCTTGTGCAATGTCGCCTACCAAAAGCTCTTGTTGTTGCCAAAGAGGCATAAGTAGGCTGCAACATCCTCTTGTTTAGTTACTGGTGTTACTTCTCCCATACAAGAAAAGCTTTAATACGTCAAATTCTATTCAAATATCGGTTGCACCGCTCTCACAATGTCTCATGACAAGTACATCATCCACCACAATATAACCTACTACGCATATACTAATGCCATGCTTTTTCTAGTAGAAGGCGTGTTGCAGAGATCGATGGCCAGACAGCAAGCCTGGAGACGCAGATGGGTGAGGCAAGAAGACAGAGCTCTGATGCTCGAACGGACCTTGAAAGAAGACGGTCGATAGAAAGGTTCAGAACTATACAACGTAGTTCAGAGGACTTGAGAGGTGAGCTTGAACGAATGCGTATAGCCAACAATCGTCCAAGTACATCAACGCTAGACGCCAGGCCTTCCTTACAAAGACAGCCTGCGCCACCTAGCCGACAGCGCCACCCACAAGTATCAAGTTCCTCAAACACTGGCTCGATGTTGTCACCAAGGAGGCATCAAGAAGAGCGTAGGACGTCACATAATCCAGATATACCTTCAGAAATGACAATAGAGGGGTTTCTAGCCAGACAAGCTCACCAGAGAGCCTCTAGATCACAAGATCTATACCCAGGTCCATCGTCAAACTATGGCCAACCTACGACCTATCGGCCTGGGACGTCGGGTGGACAAGGGTTTGGCCAAACTACAGGCACTCAAACATTCCCCGATCACCAACCTTCAGCAGAACCACAGCAGAACCTGATGCCTAGAGCACCTTCTTGGCAACCCCCCCAGGCTCAACAGCAGTCATATCATCAAGGCTATGCAACTAGTGCCGCAGCTCCCAGTCTAACAAGGACATCGGTGCAACACGACTCTACCGACTCTACCAGTTCCGCGTCTAGCGAGGATGAACACGCCGACAATCGAGGCACTCCGTATCGGGGAGGCCAAAGACAGCTTCATAACGTCGTGGGGAGTGCCTCTGCCCGTAATAACACAGATCCTGCCCAAAGACAGAGATCGCATCATCGGTCTGCATCAGGAACTGCAGCAAGCGGGGGAACTGGAAGTCCAAGTTAGACAACGGGAATACCATCATCCTCCAGACACAGACGATCATCGTCCAGTCCCTCGAACACCATAGCAAGAAGTGATCGTCCACCACTAACAGGAGGGCCAATACTTCCCAGTCCTGCAGCGGGCCAGCCTCGACAGACGGCTGCGTCAATGTCATTTCAACGATTTGGGCCATCCAGCCAGCTGCCTCAACCGAGTCAACAACCCGCGCCAGAATATCGATTTCCTCCAAGTAACTCTCAGAGCCGACCGTATGCTGGGAATGGTCAACAAGGCCCACCAGAGAATCGATATCTCACTGGAGGAGCACCGCCCAATGTCGGGGCTATGACGGCGCCGTTGCAGCAACGAAGATTCAACCAATCTAACCAACAGAGAGCTCCGGTAGGCTCCGGCTCAGGAATACCAATGTCTGGGACCTCTCTTGGCTATCCGCAGCAAACTAATGCTCGGCGAGCAAGCAGCCCAAACACAAATGTGAATGCATATCAAAATTCGACGCCGCGCCGGATGTCAACGCCACCTCTAGGAGCTAACACTATGTCAAGCGCACCCACCGTTCCCCTCAGCTATCCGTCAACATCGAATGCCAGACGAGGTGTGAGCCCCAGCCGTTTGGGACCTCGAGGTCAGCTTTCTGGTACCCAGCGACAACCGGGGACATTACCACCACTTGGAGGTCCCAGTCCGAATGTAGGCCCGTCAGGGATTCCAACAGGTCATGCCCGACAGCCTGGTGGGCTAAGAGGAAGAAACCTAAGCCCACTGAGAGCTGGGCCTTATGGGACGTCAAGCCAAGCGCGAAATTTAACACCACCGAGGGAAATCCGAAGGAGAAGACAATGAGTATAGGAGCAGTTAGGAAAGGCTGGGTCATAGAATGCAAGATTAAGGCTGTATCTTTAGTGAAGTATATCCGCAAGACTATCATTTGTACATTCATTATTACTTATCAATCATCGTGCTTCTTCGTGTATTAGCTTGAACTCACGCCTTATACAGGGATTAGGTTCTGTCTGATGATTTAAGCTCTCAGCCACAACTGTCAACTGCAAAGAACACAATAACAGTCCGATTGCCAGCTTTTATTCTAGTATGCCTTGGGTCTCTCAAGCTTATCTGTTTACAGGACTGATCAAATATGAGAGGCAATAACTATAGTAATATCAAGAGAATCACATACAACAGACATACAACCTAGCTATCATATTTACAAGGCTACGAATATAGTTATTTCCATAGCCGTGGCATTCATGTCTAACCTTTGACATCATCATATCAGACCCGGCGTGATGTGTGCATCCTGGGCGGGATTCTCACCGCAGATAAGCCATTGACCACCGGACCTACGCTTTCGCTTTCTCTCCTGATCAATGTCCATTGCCGCCTTTGCCAATGAAACGTATGATCAAGGAGAAAAACATCACAGACCTGCTATCTCTTTGATACTGAGTCTTTTGCGCTTCTTATGACAATATTGTATCTCGCATTTACTTGAATTGAGGCCTAGATAGGATTGGACCTCTATCTCTGTTGGGCAGGCCCGACGCTGGGCGCTTGGAGACATTATGCAGATTAATGTTATTGGTTGGTTCCCCCAAAACATGCATGAAAGTTGATGCCCAACCAGCCCAACAAAAGAATCCTTTATAAGGTAGACAGTCTGCATCATATCAATCAGTAGGCAGACACTTCGATTTCTTCTTTTATTGTGAGTATGGACACTGATGCAGAACGTATCCCGGTCGAATCCACATTAAAAGAGCTGCATGCATATGCCAAGCTACTCTTCCTTCGCAGTGGTCGCCAATTTAAAGACAAAGTCTCTTTTCAAGAGCTTGAAGAAGACATATCCCCAGACGAATGCAGCAACGATAATAACTCTTCAAAGAATGCTCCACTTGGCGACTTTGATGAAGACCGATTGGGCCGCAAGTTCCTGGATAGGTTGTCCGAGACAGTTTCTTCGATGAAAGGAGGGCGCCATGTTGTTGCTAGCTGTATGTTCTCCTGGCCTGACAAGGTCAAGGTTTTTGTAGCGATAAACTCGGGATTCGTTGAAGGGGACGCATTATCTAAGTTCTTGGACAACTTGTGTACCTCTCTGAAGGTCATTGCTGTTGCTCCAGGTCAGAAATGTATAGATAATGTGTTAACTTGCTGCTGCTAATTTGGCTTATCAGATAATGAGACTGAAAAGCACATGGATGCACTCTGGGATATGTTACTTCATCACCAGTCCTCAAGGCTACACGCCACCATCGTCGATTTACGTCAAATTATGAAAGACTTCCAGCACCTCCGCCCGCAGCGCCTCCATTCAAAGTCAATTGATGATCGTGTTCTTCCAGATATAGATGGAATTATACTCGACTTCGAAGGTTGCCTGAAGCTGTTGTCCCAGTTACTCTTTGGTAATAGTGACTCGGATTTGGAACGACACAACAGTCTTGTGGCTTTGAGCCATGCACTCTACCGAAACTTTCCAGCCGAGAAATTCCAGGCGCTCGGTCGACAAGGTGAAAAACTTCACCGAGAGATTGGATTCTTGGGTCGTCTCCAGACGTCGCTCCATGTGTTTGTGGCGGCTGCGAGGCAAATAACTAGTTTTGAGAATCTGTCCCTCATTCCCGTGGTCAAATCAAAGAACCGAGAGAAACCGTCTAACCAAGAATGGAGCCTAGTCCAAACATTCCACGCACTAAAAATTCCGCTAAGCGATACAGCCGTCGAGAAACTGATGCAACCATCAACTTCAAAGAACAAATGGACAAAGAACAAACTAATCACGGACTTTTCTCGACTCAAGTCGCCGACATGGGAAGTACACGCTGAAATCCAGCTCATAGTGTTTGCCCTTGGCCACCCTGACGAAATTGCCAACGGGAAAAGGTTCGACTACATTGGCTGTAGCAGATATATCTGTCTGCAATGTTCCAAATTTCTGCAATACTTCCCTGGGTTGAAATCACGTGGTTGTCATGGCAAGTTATACAACCACAGCTGGACTCTACCCCTCGGAGATAGTTTAGGGAAAGACGGACAGCAGTCACTGTACAGGGCTGCGAGAGAGGTTACATCGTGGATGCGAAGAGAGCTAGTAGGCAGGTCAATAGTATCGCATCACAGAAAACCAGAGGTCAAAGAATCGACAATCGGCGGCAGCTTAGTCTCGATATTTCAAACAAGTCAAGAAGGTCACCAGCAAAGCCATACCATATTGGAGCATCTCCGTCGCCAACGAGCTGAAGTCTTTCATGAAAGTTCAAGCCATAGAAGGTTAGTTACTCACTACTCTGGTCCTACACTACCTGTGTTCTTTTGCTGTATACTAAGAAGGACTTTTATTAGACTGTTGAATTCCATCCCAGACGAGGAGATCTCCATAGTTGAAGCAAAAGATGCCACGTTCGCAGAAAGTACTACAGCATATTGTACTGCTTGTTGCCAAGACACCACTCGACGATGCTCTTACTGTCGACAAGGCCCGTTCTGCAACGAAAGTTGTGAACGCAGAATGCCACTGTCACACCTCCTCAAATGCAATATGCGACAAGTAACCTCGGCAGACTATCTTTACCAGGATGTCCTTGACGATAGGGTACCCACAGACCCCCAGGTATGCCAAGATTATTGGTTCGACCGATGCCAAAGTTCGCATGAAGAATCTCATCTGCTGGGGCTTTTCGCCGGACTTCTCTATTACCACCATCACCCTACTACACGTGAAGGGCTTCATCAGTGGAGGTCGGATGCAGGCGGAAACACATATCTCGTGAAAAGGATAGTTGAGAAATTCGAGGAGCTGCCCAAGGGTAGCATGGGAAGCTACTTCCCGTGGTTTTTAAGACACCGCAACCGTTTCGAGCTACCAGATGGTCACAAGCCCATTCCCCAACGACCAAGTCCTGAGATGCAGGTAAAAAATATGCAGGAAAGAGCTCGGAAGTATTTGGCCCCAGAAGACCAGAACAAGGACTTCAAGGACTTAAGTCCCTTTTCGAAAATGCATTGCTTTGTATTCTACTCTATTATCATGGCCAGTGGATATCTGCCCCCAGTGAACAGGGATGTGTGTCATTGGTTCGACTTTGGTTTCGTCGTATGCAAGGATCAACATGAGGAAGAATCGCTTTGCAGAATGTACCACACAATGCTATTCGGATCGTTATCGAAAATTGAATACGAAGAGAGTCTCAAGTCCTCGACTCTAGAAAAAATCATGGACAAGAAACATCCTGCCTGTACCTTTGAAGAATTCTGGAAGACGTGGGAAAGAGGAAACCTGATGGCCATTTTCAACAGGTGTGGGCCAGTGTTCACACCCAAGAAATTCGTCCAGGTCTCTGAGTACGACCTCCCTGGTCGTTTACGCGTATTTTTCGAGACAGAGGATCCTCGGCCGTCTATTTGGAAGTTGCGTCACTTTCTCGCCATGGAGGATGTTTCCGTGGAGTCTGCTGTGCCCGAACTCGCTCAAGCAGCCAAAGACTATGGATTTTCCGAAACTTTAGACACGAGAACGGCCATAGAGCTAAAGGAGTTCTATATGCAGCTTTTTAAAAAGGCACAGCCGCTGGAAATTCACAGTGAGAGAATGAAAGGCATCTTGTTGCAATTTGCAGAGCGGTATGTTGGTAGCATAACCTTGCGCGTAAAGAAGGTACTTCAGAGTCTTGAATAGGTCAACGTAAAATGAAGATAGCGAATACAATATTTTGATAACCAGTTATATAACAATTCCAATACCGATGCCTGGATAGAATAATTACTCTATATAGGTATCATGGGCCTTGGAAGCCCTAGACCTCTAAATGCTGTATTGAAGCTCCCTGAGCGAGGTCTCAAGTAACGTCACGATTTATTTCTGCAAAGGGACCAGCATTGGATTTCCTCATCGTCCCCAGGAGTTAGTTTTGAAAGTAGGAAAAATCTCATGAAGTGTTTCTTGCCAGATGAGAGCCATTTAGTTAGTCTTGTTGTCTCTGTGTATGTTCTTTACCTTTGTGCGCTGGTGGCTAAAGCCTCTTTTAACCTCCGACAACCTTATCACTCTTGTCTCTGTGAGCCTTCCATCCATCATTACAAATGTCAAGATACTCTAACTGCCGATACGTGCCGTCACGAAAGACTCTCGAGACGTGTACCTTTTATTAATCGGTATTTTATCATCAACTCCAAGCCAAAGCTGGCAAGTGGGATGTTGAGTACATAGACGAATTTGCCGTTAGGTAATGGAAGATACATTGTGTACAGAATGAGGAAATATATCACAGCTCGTTGAGATACCACAAAGTTCAATAGCTACATCCTACTCAACCACCACCGATCCTAGACCGTAATCCACCCCAAGAGGAATAATATCAAGATGGGTTTGTCTCATCAGCAACACAAGGTTCGAGAATGTACAGGCTGCCGTTCTTGTATTGAAGGTGGTCAACATACCAAATGAGGAAAACAACCATGACAATCGCCATCAGAACTGCATCAAAAATATAGAGAAAGATTTCGTGAGAAACCAAATATCCGGCATTGCCCTGAAGGTATTCGACTACGCGAAAGATGCTTCGAACCAAGATAATAGTGCTGACAGTATACAAGACCTTAAGGTCAAGCTTCCACGGGAATGCATTCTCTCGGGCGGCTGATGTTGGGTTCTTGAGGCACTTTAGGTGGAATAGTCCCGAAGTAATAACAAAGAATCCAAAGACCATGATTTGAACGAACAAACCAGCGAGGATGATCTTCTCACCCCGATTATATCCCTCGATGGTGCGGGACGCTTGAATACCGCCTCCAACTCCTTGTAGCGAGAAGGATAAGATGTCCCCACAGATGAAGACCTTTGTTAACCATCGAACGGGAATCAATGAAAGATGTTGAGCTCGGAGGGAGATGATGATTCGGCCGAGGATCATGTAGATAGAGGCGGCGAAGAGGGCGGGCGCAACGAGGATAAGGATCGCCTGGAGACTGAAGGCAGGTACAGACTCCTGATTCTTGTGAGATACGGTTCGGGCAGCGTAACCAATGGTTTCAACTGCAAGGGACAAGTTAGAAGTGTTTGACCCTACGCGTGCGTTGTTTGTGGACACGTACAAGCACCGCCCACTGCAAACGGGATAAAGTACCAGGCTCGGGCTTTTCCAAGGCGCCAGATATGAAGGCAGGAAAGAATGGCAAAAATGACCGCCGCGATAATGGCTGCAGGTAATGATGGAGCATACCTGAACAGCTTGAAGTCCGGCTTGCTACCGTCAGGAGTATCGGTTCTTGGGAAGATGTCCATATTTGCTGATGAATTAATTAGACGCAGCTTCAAGGTCGATGGTCAGGAGTTTTTGGGTGAAGGAGGAAATAGCTTTTATGGACAAGATAGGATGGGCATCCCATGGGTGAAAATGCGAAAGTAGGATGTTGTTGGTCGCCTGAGGGAGAACATCCCGGTTCAGCTTTCATATTGGTATCAGGGCCGTTTCGTTTAGCAGTTTTGGCATTTCGGGTTCTATGCGAACCAAAGACCTGGATGCGCTTCTACGTCGTAGCTTATCAGCTGCGGCTTGTGGAGACCGATACTGATCCCGCCACGTCGTTTGGAAGCCGAGAGTGGGTAGCGAGAACGAAAAACGAGACCAGGGACCCTGAAGGGGAAGCCTGCAGTCAGCGTGGGGAGGCATGCACAGATCATGATTCGTCACCTCGTCCGTTGGGCTTAGCGAGGCATCTTGAGCATCTGCAAACATGAACAAATTTTAATTCTTTGGCAACCAACCAATCTCCTCCATCGGCCATACTAAATAGGGCAGATACTTCTCTCCAACAGAACCATATATCCGCGTCATAATATGATTGACCCAACCGCTCAGCCACCATTGACTGGGCAGTTTGTGTAACAAGACGCAGAAGTAAGAAAGGACAACAAGGGCTTCCGGCTCTTCATCCGCCACGAACTCGAAGAAAGCTTTAGCTGGCACTGTCCAAGAAAAGATATCGACCAAGTCTTTATCACCATCCGTCTCATAGAAAACACCATACGTCTGGTTCAATGCGGAAAGCGCATCTTGGTAGATAGAGCACTGTGCTGGATCTGTGACCGTCTCATCGATGAATACCTTGAGCTGTTGCACATAGTCGGTTTTGAAGACACGCTCCCTGATTTTAAAACGTCTGCGGGCACTGGAGAGAAGAGCTGAGAAGGGGCCGAGGGTGAGCGCACTGTCACCCAACGAGGCAAAACTTGCGCACCCGTTGATTAAAATCACCCAAGGAGGATACGGGCCGTCTTCCTTCTCTGGGGTCTGTGCGAATGCTGCATCACTTAGAGCAGGCATCACAAGGAGAATTCTTGGGGTACTTACAGTAATAAATAGTCAAGATGGAAAAGGCAAACAGCTCTTGAGCGTTAGTGTTGTCGTAGGCGTCGATGAAGGGAGCAGCGATGCTAAGTGCCTGGTTGTGATACACAATAGCCCTTTCGCGGAGGAATTCTTTTCGTTCTGTTGAGAAGTGGCTGAGGTGGAGTGCTGAGACAGATAAGACTGCCAGCATGGCATAATCACATTTCAAACAAAGCCTGACGATGCGGATTCTCCAGAGATCTCGGACTGCCACATCGTTGCTCAACGTTGCATAAGTTGACGTGCAGAAATTATGCATGAGTTCCAAGTCTAATAAGCCAAGACTTGGCGTCGCCGCAGACCGCGGCGAGGTCACTGGCGTGGTGTAGTGCCTGGTATGAAATGGAACAATATAGTGGCATTCTTCGCCTCGTCGCTCACAGTGAGCGCAGATAGGTTTCTCTTCTCCACACTCAAGGGAGTCAGATAAGAACCTTGAATGTGGCAAGAGGGGGGGAGGGATAAGCTGGAATGAGACTCACTTTGATGCGCCTTAGCTTACATGTCTGACATCCCTTTCTCGATTTTCTGTGCCCTCGTTTTGTCTTGGAACCTCGGTGCTCCGAGGGTCCGGATGGCAACGCTGTTGGCGTGTTGCTCGACATGACAAACACCAATATTTGCAATCGAGATGGAATGCTTAAAGAACTCGGGATGGAAAACGAGAACGAGAAAGAGAAAACCGACGGTGACTGAAATAAAAGGGACCAGTCGAGTAACCCCGGGCATCCTTTAGAACCAACGGTATCGCCTAATTGGCTGCAGCTAGAGGCTTGTGTGGGCCATTGTGGGTGTTTCCGGGAATAGCATAAAAGTTCCCCTGTGGCCAGCTCGTTTAACTTCGTTTTCGTTCCGCTATGCGAGTCGAGAATTGACTTTAGCCTATATGTCACGTCCACAGACTGATTGCTCGCCGTAGGGTAAGTGAAACGTCTCGGATGCAAGCAATGGTTTTCCAAGGCTCCGGGAAGTAAAAAGTTATTCTGTTTTTGCTCGACAATCACTGGTGCAACTTGACGGGCGACGAGTTTGCTAATTCCGGAATATAACAATAGTATTCGGTGGGCGGACGAGCGGTCTCTCGTACCCACAATCTCATCAGAGCAGAGCAGGTTCGTAATAGGCCTAACTAACAGGATGACCCTCTTTAAGGGAACTTAATGTAATTTTAACTGTATTTACTTATACCACATATAACTCTATTAGTAGCTACGTCTAGGAGATTAAGCTTTTATATTA